>VBSM01000272.1:103935156-103975818 GCA_008086735.1 Cheirogaleus medius | reverse complement strand
AGCAGTTTAAACTATTTCTGATTAAATATTTTCGTATTAAATTTGGAACATACACTTTTAACTTTTGAAAATAATTTTTAATTAATTTCATTTTTAAAAATGTATATGTCCAATAACATTGTAATTGTCAAGAATAATGAGTTCCTAAAGTAAAGAACACCATATAGCTATTAGAAGTAACATTAGTTAGCATGTTTTGAATCTTACATGTTAGAAGCTAAACTAACTGCTTTGTGTGTGTTGTGTACCTTAATTATCTCAAACCCCCTCTGTCTATGAGAAAGTGATTTTAACCTATTTAACAAATATCTGGACCAAGTTGAAACAGAACATGTTTATGAACTAATGTTAAATTTTCCAAAAATGGAAACATACGCTATATTTTCTCTCACACATAGACACCCACACACACAGATGGCAAGTTCATTAACAGAAATAGAAAGAGAACTTGTGGAGATGTGAATAAGTGAATTATTGTAATATTCCTTAGGTCCTTTTTTTAATTTTTAAAATGACTTATGATCACATTTTCTAATTTGCTTTTTCTGAAATCCTGAATTGGACTTTAGTTCTTACTTGTACAACCCCCCCTTCAATCAGTTCATACATGAGCTAGTTGCTGCCTAGATATCTGCTTCCTACTGTGTGATTCTAAGCAATAAATAATTTGACAGTACTAGACTCTTGATCTCAATATTATAATTCGACTTACATAGACTCTCTATTCCAATATTATAATTTCAGTTAAATTACCAAGATACATTTTTTTTCTTAATTTTTACATCATTTTCTGATTTTGTTAGTAATACACAGTTGGGCCTCTGTATCTGCAGGTTCCACACACACAGATTCAACCAACCAAAGATCAAAAATATTTGGAAATTAAAAACAACAATATAGCCTATAGTCCTATCTACTTGGGAGGCTGAGGCTGGAGGATTGCTTGAGCCCAGGAGTTTGAGGCTGCAGTAACCTATGATCATCCCATTGCACTCAGGCCTGGGTGAAAGAGTGAGACTCCATCTCTAGCAAAAAAAATAATAATAATACAACAAAAAATAATACAAATAAGAAAACAATACAGTATAATAACTATTTACATAGAATTTACATTGCATTAGGTATTATAAGTAATCTAGAGATGATTTAAAGAGGGTATGCATAGGTTATATGCAAAATCTACACCATTTTATGTAAGGGACTTGAGTATCCACCGATTTTGGTATTCTCGGGGATCCTGGAACAAATCCCCTATGGATGCCAAGGGACAACTGTGTATCATATACACCATTTATTAACTTTTCTGCAAGTAAATTTCGAGCCTGTTATCAACCAGATTAGTCAATAAATGCACATGTAAAGTAAGAGATAAAAATGCTAAAATTGTTTTTAACTAAAAATGCCATATGTAGTGTAGAAATGAAAACTAGACACTATTCCATTACCATCCATTGGAATAATGATGTTCATCACTTAGGACAGGCGCTAGGCTTGCTGCTCTTATCATTTACCCTTAGAAGTTTAGGCTCAATTGCACCACCAGCTGTCTCAAATCATTTCCCTGTTTTAGAAGTAAACTCAACAGCTTATAGAATTTCTGGAACTAAACATTTTGAATCTCTAAGAGAGTAAAACTTCAGGGAAAAAAGTGACCTGCCTAACATCTTCAGCTTTTTGAACAGTTTTATTAATATTTAATCCTCTCTCCTTTGCATTGGCACCTTAACAATCCTTCCAGCTACGTATCTTAAAAGATGTGATGGAGAAGTTATCAACTGGTGTTTTTAGGTATGCTAAAGTAACCAAATCATTGTTTTTGTTTATTTTTATATTCTCAAGGAGATAAGATGGGTATTTCCATTTTTGTTTCAGTTCTCACAGTATACCTATTGCCTCCATATTTTATTATTTGGTTTAAATAGCTATTATTATGTGGTTTAAATAGCTATTCTTTAATATTTCTCAAAATGTATCTGATGGTACACCAGTATTCCCAAAGACAGAAGAGATTTGTGAGTTTTCCTCATTCCATTCCATACTGCTCTTCACTGTGCTTTTCCTCATCACCCCTTCCAAAGCAATGTAAAATGACCCGTAGCTTGAAAAGAGGAAAACGCTATATTTTTTAGTTGGATCTGTTTATCACTCATAAAAGAGGGAGTGGATAAAATAAGGTATTTTTCCCTTCAAAACTTAATCACTTTAACAGTGGAAATACTAATGAATATTTGAATTATATAAAGTAATGGAATTGAGCTATAGCAGTGGTCATCTACCACTCTTTCGGTTATACTCATCTTTAACTAGACCTGGCATTTCTAATAATTTCCTTCTTTCTCAGACCTCAGTTGGATGAACCCATTCCACTATATGAGGCGAAAGTTTCCATGGAAGTTGTTCAGAAAAATCAAGGAAGAAAAAAGCAAGTCGTTCAATTTTAATTTTCTTCTTTCTCAAAACTTCAGTTGGATGAACCCATTCTGCATTTGAAGCCAGAGTTTTCCTTGGAAATTATTGAGAAAAATTAAGGAAGATAAAAGCAAGTTCTGGTTTTAAGCATGTTTTCCTGCTGTGTAAGACAAGATGCTCAGTTATATGACACATTTGAAAAGTATTTGAAAAATTATTGTGCAGACGATCAAGATAATTCTATAACATCTGAAGGGATAGTCTAAAAACCTTTTTAATTATTGTTTCTATACATTTTGCCTCTGCTATAACATTCTTTCCATGAAGAAAACTGCTTTCAGCAAAAGCCATACAACTCTATTGATAAAGCTGTTACAGGCCTTTGCTAAATTATCAAAATAACATTATTAATTTTGTATCAGCTCCGTTCTCAATACCTTCCTTCCTTAATATGCCTTTGCTGTCTTTGCTGTCATAATTTAAGCATTTGAGTGTATGTTCAAGTCTCAAAGGATCTAGCCCACAGGCACTTAAATTTTGTTTTCAAATATTCGCTCACTCTGAATTTCCCTAGGATCAAACAAAAGGATCATAGTAACTCGCCAGTGGCAGTGGCAGCATGTTTGCATGGAGGGTTCGGATGGCCAGGCTTTAGGGATTGCAGGGAGGCTGTGCTTGCATAGCAAGCAGACCGATTTCCTTTCTGAGTTCTCCATTTTGAGGAGGTTCGGGGAGGAGGTCGAGCCCCCTCTCGCCACCTGTTGACTGAGCCATAGCCATTGCCCTCTCTAAATTTACTGAAGCAGCAGCCCATCACCGCCGCTCAAGTACGACGTTTCCTTTCCATCCCGGCGCCATACTCCGGGCTGGTCACATCCCTGCTTCGGGCTTAAATAACGATCGGCTACTTCGGTGCCCAACGCGGTAGTGCACACCGGTTTCCCAGCCCCGCCACACCTGGCGACAGGACTATGGCCGAGGACCTGGCAGCAGCGCCAGGGCGGGGTCACGACTGGGCCAGGGGGCGATGGCGGCCTCCCACGAAAGCGGCCGAGGCCGGTGCCTCGCGCGCGGCCTATCGCGCATGCTCCGTCAGGCGGCACGTGGGGGCGGGGCCTCCGGTCGGCGCTCGGCGCGGCGCCACATGGGGGCGGGGCCGGCCCGCGCGGGAAGTGCTTGGGAGGCGGCTGCCGGGCCTCGGCTGCCGCGGGTTATGGCCCTGTCGGTGCCCGGCTACTCTCCCAGTTTCAAAAAGCCGCCCGAGATATTGCGGCTCCGACGGAAGAGGGCCCGGAACTGCGGGGCCGCAGTCTCCCCGCCTCCTGAGCTGCCGGAGCCGGCCCCTCGCCGCGCCGCTCTAGCGGCCGGGCTGCCCCTCCGCCCTTTCCCGGCTGCAGTGGGCAGAGGCGGCGGCGCTGGCGGCCCCGCCGCGGCCCGAAGGAACCCCTTCGCTCGCCTAGACAATTGGCCGCGGGTCGCCGCGGAGCCCCCCGACGGGCCGCCTGGCGGCCAGCAGGAGGCGCCGGGCCCGGTGAGTGTTCGCGGCGGGCAGCTGGGGGCTCTAGTCTTTCGTGGGTTGACCCAGCTGTGAAATCGGGGTTGCAAAGGTCTCGCGTTCGAGGGAAGGAAATGGGCGCGAAGAGTGTCGGCCACCCTGTGGCCTTGGGTTGCCTCACGGCGGGAGCGGCGTCTCTTCTGAAAGGTCGGATTTGTGGGCAGTGCGTCCCGTCCCGCAAGCCGCCCCGCTACAGGGTATGCTGACCGGGCGCGTCGTTGCGTTCTGGGGAAAGTGAAGGGCGCCGGAGTGGGCCACCCATACTGGAATCCAGCTCGTAGCCCTCTTTTAGAGGGCTTGAAGATAAATTGGACGGTAGGTGGAAAAAATCCTTGGAACAACCCATCCCGGAAGGCAGCGGTTCGATGGGGCAAGTTACGAGACCCTGCTTTCCCACCCTGATTCAGGGGCTCTTTTCTTTCATTCGGGCTTACTCTGGGATGGAAGAATTTTGATTCATGGGGGTCAAAATTTACTAGCATTTTTCTTTCCTCAAAACTTTTTGGATCTTTTGGTGTGAAACACCGGCGTTTTTTCCCTCTGATTTTGATATTAAAGTTCAGACAGAGGCCGGGCGCGCTCACGCCTGTAATCCCAATACTTTGGGAGGCCGAGGCGGGAGGATAGCTTGAGCCCAGGAGTTCGAGACCACCCTGGGCAACATAGCAAGACTATGTCTCTACAAAAAATAAAACTAGGCAGGTGTGGTTATGCTAGCTACTTGAGAAGCTGAGGTGGGAGGATGGCTTGAGCCCAGGAAGATGAGGTTAGGGTGAGCTATAATCTTGCCACTGTATTCTAGCCTGAGTGACAAAGCCAGACCCTGTCTCTGAAGTTCAGGCACAAAAAGTTAATAACTTCAGGCACGAAGTGAACTCTGTTCGATTGATTTGGGTGTGTGTGAATTTGAGTGCGTTTGCATTTACTTTGAAAAACCTGTATGCCAGATGAGGCTCTGTACATGTTGAAAGCAAACTTAAGCATCGTTTAAGTTAAAAAGGACAATTTTTTAACCTCAGTTTTTAGAGTCTAATCAAGAAAATGATTTGCTATGGGAAGAGACGTTTCCTGAAAGAACAACTGTTACTGAAATACCCCAGGTAATACTTTTTAAATATCATTGTAGTATATATTTTTATAAATTTATTCTTCTTAGAAGCATTTTGCTTGGAAAGTGGTTTTACAGGGAGGCTTGAGAGTGATCATCTTTACTGGAGATGAAAAGATGGCATCAGCCAAGGTAGAGGACTTGGAATGGTACAGTAATGATGTCTGTAATGGCATCCAACACTAAAGGAGACCTGGTAGATGTGCATTTTTCCTTCTACCTAAAAGTTTTTAACACTCTTCTTTGGGTAATTAACTCCTCCAGCTCATCACTCAGAGTCAACCCCTCTGGGTTGAGCTACTTTTTGAACTTCATCCTTTACCAGATCTTCAAACCAAATCCCAGATGACCACCACAAGTTGTGACATAGCACTGAACTTCATTCCCCTCCCCCAGCACATGTATGCACACAACACACACTTATTTTTATTCCAAGTACTTCTGTTGTGATACATAGTTTGATAAATTCATAGTTTGTCCTAATGGGAACAGGCTGGAAGAGTTCCTAAGACCCATTCTCCCTTAAAAATAAATGGCCTTCATATAGAGATAGTTCCCCTTTCCCTGATATTTTGTTGTGAATGTTACCTAAAAGAATCCTTGTAGTATGTAGAAAATTGACCTGAAAGGACAGACAGCAGACAGGTTGAGGGAAAATATTTGAGGTCTGGAAATGTTACTTAAATATGGCCTTTATATAATGGCCATTTGGTAAAAAAAAATTTAAAAATATATGGCCTTTAAGGGCCCTACCTAAGTTACCTGCAGAATGATCAACTTAGTTTTGCTTTAGGAGTTTAAGAGGCCTAAAATGTGCTTTTTTAAATACTTGGAAGATTTCTACTTTGATACCAACATCTGTAGTATTATAAAGAACTGTATAAACTAAAAAGTGAAATGCGCCCCTCTGCTCCTACCGCCCCAACAACAAATTCCTACTCCAAGAGGAAACCACTGTTAAAAGTTTAGTGTGGCCTTCTTTCAGACTTTTTCACAATGTGTATAGTATATTTTTAATGTTATTTATTATATAGTTTATATTATTCTGATTTTTCGTATATATTGGTATGTTAGCTAATGAAATCTTTAGGTTGAAGGTTTTTCTTAGCATTCTACTAATTTTTGTCTTCTTTTTTTTCCTAAAAGACTCCCCACATATCGTTCTCCAAATCTGATATTCCATCCTCAGAAAGTACTGAGTTACCTGTGGATTGGAGTATTAAAACTCGACTCCTTTTTACCTCTTCTCAACCCTTTACCTGGGCAGAGCATGTGAAAGCACAGGAAGAGGCTCAAGGACTTATCCAACATTGTAGGGCAACAGAAGTTACTTTGCCTCAAAGTATACAGGTAATTTTGAAATAAAACAGCTATGTGTTAAAGTAACAAATGTTCTTTGTATAATATCAGAGATATTGCTTTCCATTAGGTTTTCTTCAGACATTTAAGGGTACAAAGACTTGGGAAATTTTGTTTTTCTAAAATAGTGCTTTCATACAGCCTTTTATGTGATTAACTGCCCATTAAATTTAGAGACCTGTCCTGAGAATTAATCAATGTTGCAGGCAGGAATTGTTTGAACTAAACCATTTTTTTCTAAAGCTTTTTGTGAAAGAAAACACAAGGAAAATAAATGAAAAGCAATTGAGTAGGATTGCAAGAACAGATGGATTTTACTGATTTTCTTATATATAGTTTGGTTTTTTTATATGTACTGATTCTTGCTACCTCCATAATGGTCTCTTGTAAATTTAGTAGTGGTGGTAAGTTATAAAATGGTTTTAGAGAAATACAGTGCAATTGCTTTGAAGTATCACATCAACTCAAACTAGGTTAAAAAGGATTACCTAGAAGAGGTCTTGTTACATACATCTTTTCAATAAATACATCAGGATGATTTGTGATTCACATTACTAGTTTTTGCTGGCTACTTTTGAAACGGTGTTTTGGCGGGGCAAGGGGGTGCAGAGTAGAGGGATGTTAAACATAATGATACCAACTCACGCAGGCACACACCTCATGATAAAAAAGACAGTCCTTGTTCTCAAGGATGGTAGAGACAGGGGAGTTCCCATCTGTGTTTAAGTGTTCCTTCTGACACATGGTTTAACAGGCGAATTTCTGGCCAGAAAGGATTTCCAAAATAAGAATAATCTACATTTTAGCTCCTATAACAGTTGTTAATGCTTTCCTATAGAAAGCAATAAAAATTCTTAGACTAAGTGTGTGGTATATTCATTGTCCTGTTAATGAAATTCTATGTTTCTCATGGAGCAAAAACCTCCCGCTATCACCTCTGGATTTTAGGATCCCAAACTCTCCACTGAGCTCCGTTGTGCCTTCCAACAGAGCCTTATCTATTGGCTCCACCCTGCCTTGCCTTGGCTTCCACTCTTCCCTCGTATTGGAGCTGATAGGAAAATGGCTGGAAAGACTAGTCCTTGGTCAAATGATGAAACACTGCAACACGTTTTAATGAGTGACTGGTAAGATAAGTTTAAAAAACAATTTGTGTAATCCAACAGTGAATTTTCATCTTAGCAGTATTCTCTCCTTATCATATTTTGTGATGTGGATATGCATAGTGGCAGGATATAAGTTTCTTCTTGTCAGTTGCTGTTTCCTTTTCTCAATCAGCAGAAGTTGCTCAGAGAAAGTCAGCAACCAATTATCAATTAAGTTTTGTTTAAAGTAAAAATGATAATGATAAGTATTTAAGTAGTAAATACTATTTGTTAAAGTATGGAGAAGTCATCACATCCCCATTACCAATTTCAGTCCTTTACAGCTAAGTTGTATATAAACACAAAAATTCAAACTAGTATCTGAAATGTTTGTGTTGTGTTTTAAACCAGTTTAAGAATTAAACTGAATTATACGAAGTTATATTTTAACCATTGAGTTAAATCTGTGGTCCCCAACTCCCAGCCTATTAGGGACTTGGCCAAAGAGTGCTGCTACCACTGCCCCCTCCCCCAACCATGCATGGAATAATCACCTTCCATGAAACTTAGGGACAGGGAGTAGGGGACCACACGGCAGGAGGGAAGCTTCATCTGTATTTACAGCTACTCCCCATTGCTTGCATCACCACCTGAGGTCTGCCTCCCCTGCCCCATCTGTGGAAAAATTATCTTCCATGAAACTGGTCTCTGGTGTCAAAAAGGTTGGGGACTGCTGAGTTAAATGTTTAATAATTGCTAAAGAACATTTTTTTGTTTCATAGGTCTGTGAGCTTTACTTCTCTATATAATCTGCTAAAGACGAAACTTTGCCCCTATTTCTACGTTTGTACCTATCAGTTTACTGTCTTGTTCCGAGCAGCAGGATTAGCAGGAAGTGATGTGATCACAGCTCTCATATCTCCTACAACTCGAGGTTTAAGAGAAGCTATGAAAAATGAAGGTAAAAGTTTAGGTTTAGATTTACTAGACTATATAATAAACTCTTGCCTTAAAAGCTGAAATTTGAGTTGTCTTTTACCAATTGATTACCAATATTATTTTAAGAAATCTGTTTCTTTATTTTGGGTTTTTCTTCCTATAATTACTTAAGCTGTTCCTAACACATAGCTTTAAGTTAATGGTGTTCCCCCTCTGATCTGTTAAATAAAACACATTAGTGGATCATGAAATCTATTTAGTGGGCCCAATCAACACTTTTTTAAAAAGTGAACTGGAATAAAATATATGAAAGAGTATCACATGTATGTAATGAGTATATGTATTGTGTCCTAAACCTTTTGTTTCTGGGAGATGTCTGTGTTTATAGGTTTGTGTGTTGTGGGCTATTAAGAAAGCTTGAAAACTACTGCCTTCATAGAGCAAGTGTAAAAACTCACATTTCAAATTTTTTGCACTCTAAAAGTAGGGCACATCTGTTAAATACTTAAAAAAACTCAGGTAAATTTTTTTCTCTCATGTAGGTATCGAATTTTCTCTGCCTTTAGTAAAACAAAATGGCCGTAAGAAGAGAGCATCTGGAGCAAGCCTGAGATACGGGGAGTATGTGATTAAAATAACTTTTTACATTGTCTAGTGATTTATAGACTCAGTGAAATAGCTTTGTAGCGTTAACAGCTTTGTGATATGGGGACTCTAACTATAGTGATTTCCTAGGGAGCAAGTAATCAGTGATGAAGATGAAGAGGAAAGTTTTTCCTGGCTGGAAGAAATGGGTGTGCAAGATAAAATTAAAAAACCAGACATGCTCTCTATCAAGCTGTATCCTTTCGGTTGCTATTAACTAGAATTAAATTTTGTTGAATTAAGTTAGTGAGGAATTTAACATTGGCTGTTTTATATGAATATAATCTTAAATTCCATTCAGATTATATTAAAACTGATTCTCCCTTATAACATTAAGTAACAAGCCCGTAAGTATCAATAAACTGTGAACTATTAAACTGTTTTTTTAATGAGAACATTCAATTTTGGTTAAATTTGTGGGAACACAGCTATATTTTTGACTAGAGAAGAAATATTTTTTATTTGGTATTGTTTTCTAGCAAATGCAGATGGTTAACATTTTGATTCAAACATATGCCTTATGACTGCAGTGAAGAGTGATAGCATGAGCATTCTATTTTCTTATGGAGAAAAGGGGTCCTGTGTGATTCAGAATCCAGATAACTGCCTTCCACATTAGTGTGGGATTTGCTTTTGCTATTTCCTTAATTATCACCTCCAGGCGGAAAGAGAAACATGAAGTACAAATGGATCACAGACCTGAGTCTGTTGTGTTGGTGAAAGGAATCAACACCTTTACGTTGCTCAATTTTTTGATCAACTGTAAGAGTTTAGTTGCTACCTCAGGTCCACAGGCAGGACTGCCACCAACCCTCTTAGCCCCTACAGCTTTCCGAGGTGCCACAATGCAAACGCTTAAGGTAATAAAGATATTCAGAACTTCAGTCCCTACAGCCTAGTTTTTAAGTACTTTACTTTTTTTCATAGGGGTAAATTCTTGATTTGTTTGTTTAAATTACTCCTAGCATTTAACTTGCTACATATTTTAATTTTAATTTCCTCCCTTAAAAAGCCACAAAAACCTTTGATATAAGACAATTATTTCAAAGGAAGTATTTTTCCAATATTCTGCAGTGACAGTGGATTACGAAATCAAGTAAGATGCTATACAAAAAAATTGTATTCTCTAGAGTAGTGGTCCCCAGCCTTTTTGGCACCAGGGACCAGTTTCATTGGAGAGTTTTTCCATGGACTGGGGGCTGTGGAGATGGTTTCAGGATGACTCAAGCACATTACATTTATTGCACATTCAAACCTCTGCTAATGATAATCTGTATTTGCAGCTGCTCCCCAATGCTAGTATCACTACCTCAGCTCCACCTAGATCCTCGCATGCAGTTGTCAATAGGTTTCAGGTTCCTATGAGAATCTAATGCTGCTCCTGATCTGACAGGAGGCAGAGCTTTTGCGGTGATGGGAGTGATGGGGAACGGCTGTAAATACAGATGAAGCTTCACTTGCTCTCCTGCCACTCACCTCTTGTTGTGCAGCCCAGTTCCTAACAGGCCATAGACCTGTACACATCTGCAGCCTGGAAGTTGGGGACCATAGCTCTGGAGTATACTTCAACTGAAAATCTCATATGTTGGAGAGTGTGCTGGAGACTTTATTTAGTGAACATTTTTACTCACATGCCATTGTTTAGATGTCTTAGAAAAAATTTTTTACAACTTTAACATTTTGTATTTTAATTTTTTTACTTTTTGTTAGAGATCTCAGTATGTTGCCCAGGCTGCCCTTGAACTTCTAGGCTCAAGCGATCTTTCCACCTTGGCCTCCCAAAGTGCTGAGATTACAGGCATGAGCCACCATGCTCAGCCAGAAAATACTTTTGTTCCATAACTATTAAAGAGAACAAACTCCAAATGGAAATACTGAACACATTTTTAGCTAGGGGTGAAAAGCTTGAGAGATGATCATAATTTTCTTTTTCTTTAAATTTTCATGAAGGCACGAAGTGTAAATGTGAAGACACAAGCTCTTTCTGGATATAAAGATCAGTTTAGTTTGGAGATTACAGGTCCTGTCATGCCTCATTCTCTACATTCTGTGACCATGCTACTCAAATCTTCACAGAGCGGATCTTTCTGTGTAGGACTGTATCCACATGACCCAACTGCTGTATTTAATATCTGCCTGCCAGTGGACAAAGTACTACATAAGGTAAGTAGACACCTATAAACATACTATTTTAGTTGTAGTTTCCTCAAATTAGCTGGAGGAAGTGGGTCATTTATGAGTCACTTTTGTGTTTCAAGTTATAGAACTGTTACTACTTAATTTTATCAGTTACGAATTACTAAGAGGAATGAATGTCTTCTATACCTAATTTTTGTGAGATAAATTTTATTCAGTCCTTTGTACTTGTAATAGTGACTACAGAACTTCCCAAACACAAGACAGTGTTTTTCATTGTCCTCTCAGATCCAAAACATAATAGTTCCTGATTGCTTTATAATTTAAGGAAACCTGATTCACTATGGGTATTTACTTAACTGTATTTGCCTTTAATTTTGAACAGTTTTTATTTAGAGTTATACTAATTAAGACTCAAAATTGCCTCATACCAATTTGCAAGACTTATTTTAAAAGTAACCAACATCAATATTTTGGAATTTTTGTCACTGCAAAAATTCTTAAGATCAACTTCTATCAATAGGATGAGTTATGGGAATGAGCCATTTATTTGTCAAAGTCTCCATGGTAATTATTAAAATGCTTGAGTGTTCAAAGACTAATGTGCTTTTTACTGAACAGGAGGTTATTCATAAGGAGCTTGCTAACTGTGGTTTACACCCTAAGACTCTGGAGCAACTTAGTCAAATACCATCACTGGGGAAATCATCTTTACGGAATGTGGAAATGAGAGACTACATTTATAATTGGAGATCTTGAACACCAAAGTAAGCCTAAAAGGAATCTTTGAGGAAAAAGGCCTTCTAGCAAGGAAATTCAAGATTCTTGAAGTTAAAGGAATATACTTAAAAATATGAAATGTTTATAAACATTACCTTTTTATTACATGCACTAAGCAGTAGCATTAAGGTTTTAAAAATCATTTTCTGCTTTTACTATTTTAAGGTAAGATTTTCAGATGTGATGATAACTCAAACTTTTTTTCCAAAAACAAAAAAAACCTCAAATAACTTGAATGAGAAATCTGCATCCCTGCAACTTTAATTGTAAACTGAGTAGAAAACTAATTAATGTGCAATTATCTCATGGCATTGTGACGAATAGCATCAGGGCAAAATTATGTTACTTTAACATTTACCTAATACTATTAGCAGGTTCTTGTTTTATAGACAGAAAATAAATATAGCCACTCTCTACTGAGCCGATTGTTGGTGCTTCTACCTTAGCATCTTTCCTACTGATTTATAATTCCTCTATTCTCAAGTATACTTAAATTTGTCTTTTTAAATGCATGTTAATTCAGATAAAAGGGTATTCTGTATTCCACACAGAATAGTTTTAAGAGGAGTTGTAAAGTCTGCTTAGTTGTCACGGTAAAGTAGTATTTAATGTGCTTATGGGTGAGTGTGTGTGTGTATGTGTGTGTGTGTAATTCAAATTTTTTTAAATAAAAGTGCTTAGAAATCAAAAGCATTGGGTAAAGATATAATAGTATTTAAGTATGTATTCACTTTATAATCCAGAAAATAAAAACACCACATTTATTCCAGAGAAGTTTGTATTTGGGCCTTAAGCTTTTGAAAATAAAGTTTAGAGACATAGCATATGAATACCACTGTAATACACATGAAATATTCTATAAGACCCTAAAAATTAACATAAACTTAAACTTTCTCTCATAGTCAACAAAATAGTGGCTGGTTGCCATTTTATTAGATAAGTTGGTTACAGCATTTTAATTATCATTTTACGTCTATCTAGGTGTAGCTGAAATTCAAAATGCACATCAAAGTAAAACTATATCACAACTCAATGCCATACTAAATGTACTTGGCCTCTGCAGAATTCTAGTCAGACTTCATTTTTGACTCCCTTATGACCCAAGTGGCTTTAACAGGAATGCAGGACTTAGTGCTGATCATCACACACATACCACTTTCTTTTGATAACCTCTACAAAATTTTAAGGGGAGATGGTGGCATTAGCCCTGTGGAACAGATCTTGCTTGATTACCCCAATAACACTGGCCCAGTATCTGTCCAGCAGAACCCATTGTGAAATAGTACAAGGTGCACAGCCCTTCTCTGATTACAGGCAAGTGTTACAGCAGCCTAGCCATAAGGAAGGGGAGTTACATCATAGTACAAAATACAGTATAAAAGCGTTATTTAACATTCCACACTGAAGATTACTGATGCCTTCAAACAATCGTTTGGATGTTAGCCACTTAAACAAATACATCACTAAGGTAAACAATATAAACATACCAAAACCCTGTATGGTTAAATACAATTTCCATGGTACAAAAATCAAAGCCTGGAGATGTTTGTACAGATTGCTTTTTACACAATGTCTTAAATTGCCAAATATTTACAACATTAAAGAGGAAATACATTGTGATGCAGAGTAAAATTATCTGAAATGATTATTATAAAACCTCAATCTATCTACGTGAGGCACTCCTGAAGCAAGTGGCATTAGCCATGAGGTCCTTTGGTACAAGGCCCATTGCTTGAAGAACCACAGTAGCTGCTGTGGCTTTAGCATGCTTCTTATTAGGGCTGGCAAAGCTGGGCTGGTAAGCGCTTCCATTTATCAATACCTATTCAAGAAAAACATACAATTGGGCTGGTAAGGGCTTCCATTTCTCAATACCTATTCAAGAAAAACATACAATAAGAACAGTATCAAACTTTAATATCTATTAGCTTTGTATTTTTTCACTAAATGCTAGAAAAATAATTTACAAAAATATAAACCCATACTATGTAAGTCAAATTAATTTCAACCCAGAAGCAGTAAATCATTTGGGAAAAGGGACTGCAAATTAAGAGCAGATCTCCAAATGGAAAAAAAAATAAAACAACTCCTGATAAAAGTACTAAACAGATTCCCCATGTTCCACTAGAAAGTATCAACAAATTGTGTACCAGATTTTGCCCACATCTTCCCTCTAGTTTTTTAAAATAAGATACTCACAAGTCATATACCCTTCGGTATTTTAAAACCCAACCACTCACCCACACATATGAACTCCCACCCACAAACAGAATCTTAACCCTGTGATCATGTTTAGCCCTCACCCTCTAACATTAAATTATCAAATTAATATATACAGTTAATGCAAAAATTCATATTTACCCTAAAGAGAAAATGTTTGCGATGATCAGGGCCACTATCATGGACCAAGAGAAATTCTGGTGGTTGCCACCTTCTCTTATTACAGATTTCCATCAAGGCAGACACAGGATGCTTGCCTGCCAAAAATAAATAAATAACCCTGTTATACATTATTTCCAACAACTTTTATAACAAATTAGGAATTCAAGGTGGGGGTGGAACAAGAAGGAATTCAAAAATGTGCTCTCACCTGACAGATCTTTCATTGCTGCAGAGAAGTTCCCAGACCTCTTTTGTGCTCTTTCTCCTACCGCAACAAGACCTTTAAAAAAAGGGGCCATCGTTCACTAAATAAATCTCAAAGCATCATTTTAAATTACAATATAGAAAAGCAAAGGCTCCTTCTGTAGGAGCCTGAACCTAAATCCATACCTTCAAATAAAATCAATTTCCTACTACACTTGATTTCTACATCAATTTTAACTTCTCTTGCTGTGTTTCAATATATGAATTTATATTTTATGTTCATATGCCTTAGTATTAGAAATTGTATAAATAGCAAATGTCCACAAAATACAAGAATTTAATATATGAATAGGTATACAATTACATATTCGAATTAAATGACGTGTAATTATCAACACCTCCATGTCTGTTTCTTTACAAGTTTAATAAGATAGTGGCTATTACAAGTGATTTCTGCAGGTTTGCTGTCTCAAAAAATAGTTATGAGTATGTTCCCAAAAAGGTTAGGACTTTATGCCACCAGAAAAAAGGGTGAATAAGACAGTTGTCCAGAAGGATAAATGGGTCCCCCCTTTTTCCCCAGCAAACTCCCTTTCTTAACAAACGTGAGATGTTCTCAAAATATAACATAACTTCTCTACATAACTTCCTCCCTCCCCACAGGTCTATTTCAAAGAGAACTAACTATATTACTAACTAAAAACAATGCTTTCCCAACTTCTATATAGTTTGACTATCCCTTATCCAAAATGCTTGGGACCAGAAGTGTTTTAGATTTTTTCAGATTTTCAATGTCTGCGTTATACTTACCGGTTGAGCATCCCAAATCCGAAAACCTGAAATCCAAAATGCTCCAATGAACATTTCCTCTGAGCTTTACCTTAAGTCAGCGCTTAAAGTTTTGGATCTTGGAACATTTCAAATTTCCAGATTTAGTATGCTCAACCTATATATTACAGGAAAATTTTCAGCCACTCCTTTCCTAGGAAATGTGTGCTGTTCTCTTGAGAACTTACACCCAGACTGTGTTGCACAACTCCAACATGGAATTTTGCAATACATATTTGGTATAAAACTAGTTTATTTCATAAAACATTATTCCAAGGAGTGTTATCTGTGGGAACTAAGTACATCTTTAAATACTTGACAACTACATACAGACTATAAAGATCCCTCTCAATCTCCAAGTGTCTGAAGATAGTAGGAAAATACAATCAGTGCCAAAAGTTCCAAAGTGCCCTAATACAAGACAGTTAACAAGAGGGTAAATGGCTGTTGTTGGCAGTTGGTCTACTATTCTCCAACCCCAACCAACTTAACTATTAAGCTTAAAAAGAGGAACAAGCAAAAAGGTTTTTGAAGTAAAGACAAAACAGCACTCTAATAGGAAATAATGAAAATGTGCAAAATATCTGACAAACAATAAATTGTAGGAAAAAGAAAAGCATAGTCCCTCCCTGTCAAGAGAAAACAAAATGCAAATTCCATTTTCTAAACATGAAATCTAGTTAATTTTATAATCATATAATTAGATATATACACATTTCCATAATAGTTAGCTATTAAAAGCTCAAACTAGTGTCTCCATCATAGTTATATAAAAATAAGCTGCTATGCGGGAAAATGGGTTAAAGTTTTTTCTGACAAATAGTTATACATACACAAGAAATAACTCCAGTTCGGGATCACAGGGATTAAAGGAATGTATAAAATGAAACCCTAAATGTTAAAAGAGGTATAATAAACATTCCAAAAGAGAACTTGTTACCTTTTCGGTCTGTCTTAAAATCAACTAGGATGGGTTCCTTATTTCCTTCTTTGTTCTTTCCTAATCCTTCTCCTTCTCTCCAGCCCATTTTTCTCATCAAAACGGCTCCCATTCCTCCAGTTACCGGGGCTGCTCTTAAGAACTGATCCTATCCAAGGAAAAGAAAGGTAAAATGTCCCCATTTTACAGTTAGAACTTGACTACAGGCTCACTGGTTACTTTCTAAAAAGAGGAATCTTATTTTGCTTCTAGATCTGTTACAGGTATAGCAATTAAATGTAAATGCTTCTATACTTAATAATATTAATACATACTGTAGTGTGTATGTTCTAATTATTTTCACATTAACATAATATTATTTTGAAAGTCAAATAAGACAAGTAAACGGCAGTTTTAAAACAGTAGCCCTCATGCCCCCCTCCAAAAAAAAAATTAGAACACTCCTGTTTTCGTCCACTATTTAGGTTCACTGGTATCTCTTCTTAGCTTGCAAAATAAAAAGAAGGCAATGTTAAAACAGTCAATAATATTGTCCCAGGTGTACCTAGTTTATGAATAAAGCCCAGAAATCATTTAGAAATAGTTTGGACACTGAAGAAGCATACTGTTGTCATCCAAAGTTTTCTTCCCCATTTTACTATAAAGCAAGTATAAATATTTTACTTAGAAAATCCCTATGAAGCAAAAAGATAACTCTTTAAAATAAACATATGTAGTAATAAATAGAAGAGAATCACATAAAATGCCCTGTAAGTATACCAAAATGAATTTGAATTCCTTTAAAACCTAGCTTGATGTTAAAAGACTTTTAAAGAACTCCTTAAATGTTTACATACCTAGGCCTCGGTAGCAGCAGTGTTGTGAATAGTACGGCTGGCACTGACCGGGGCAAGAAGACAGCTACAAGGATTTGGCCCTGAAACAAGTTTCCATACAGAGGGGTGAAAGTTCACAGGTTATTCTGTGAACAATCATCTCTCTTGTATCCAACCCACTGAACCATAATTTCCATCAAAGCAGCAAACCACTTAATGTCCTAAATGCACAACTATATATCCATTAGCATGGCGAACAGTCTGTTTTTTTCACGTTAAGAAATATTCAATGCCTCTTTTTAAAGGGCATCCATGTACATATAACAATATTGAATTCCACTGTTGATCGTTAAGGCTTTTTTTTTTTTAATTTAAAACATTATCTCCAAATCATGCTTTATTTCCCCCTTGGCCAGTAAATTTTAGGCTTACATTTACAAGTATATAGCAAAAGTCATTAACTTATCAACAGAGGGAGTCAAAACCTTTGGTAGCTCAGGAAGTAGTATGCATTATAATTTCCTATATTGATAAGTTAATACTAAATATAAAAAATCCTCACAGTAATAAAACTGTATAATCTCATTTGTTTCCCAGCTTTATAATTAAATGCTGGGGAGAAAACATGCCAATGATGTGTGACTAGACATTAAGTTCAACAAGGTGCTCTGATGGAAGGAGGCAGCTGTGGAGGTAAAAACATACCCCTGGTTCAGTTCCTTATTTGGTGCAGGCCATGCAGTGTAGATGTATAAAGAGAAAAGTTAGCTGATGCTTGGATATCAACTGCCTTGATGCTACACACCTAGAATGACTTTTACTTACTTCCAGGTTCATCCGCCCCTCTTTTCCAGGGAATACTCCTAAAAAAAAGGGCAACTGTGCACAGTACAATATATATAAACCCAAAATAACCCAGGTTTCCAATTTTGTTTCCATTCTCTAATATCTTTCATCTGTTGTTTCTCTACCCAAGTGTGTATGCTGTTTACAAAAAAAAGCCAATCTAATGAGACCATATTAATAAACAATATTTTATCAGGTCATGTCCAAATAATTTCATTCCGGAAAATGAAAGGTCTTTTAAATCAACAACCATTTAAAATGTTTTACTGACAAATGATAATACTGATAAGACTTCTCTTTTTTTTAATCTAAAAATACCCTGCAACAATCTAAGAAAGAACACAGAGAATGTTGGCATTCCATGTGGTTTTTCACACATAACGAGGATGTTAGGCTATACTAAAGCAAGAAAAAAGCCAAAATGATCATTTGAGCAAGTTTTCTAAACACAACTAAACATTTAATGAGTAGACAGTATTTGTGATGTTCAAAGGGATGACATTTTAAATTTTCAGTTACCTATTGACTTCTACATGTTCTGGCCCATTTTCATAAAAAAAGAAGTTCCTCCTTTATAGCAGCATCAAATATTCTTCAGTAATTCACTACAACTGGATGCTTTCCTGAAAGTGTTGCTTTTTCTATAATTTAAAAATTGGTCTGACTACCACGTATCTTATGATAATTTATCAAAATGATTCACTTCCCAAAGTATATTTTACATAAAATATAAGGATGAAATCTTTTTAAAGGTCCTACTAAACATTTTTAATTATTTATTTAAAAATCTGTGAACTGCCTATAAGACTGAAAATACCAAAAATTATTTTAGGGGATAGGTGAAAGCCAATTGAATTAGTAACAGATTCACTGTGTAAAAGTTACTTATGTTACCATGTCACCATGATATTTAAAAGTATACAAATGTTATAGATCAGCACATTATTATAAAGACTAAAATTCTGCAACGGAAGCACATTCAGAAGTTTCTACCTAGCAATGTACATGAGTGTGTCTTATATATGTCTAGTTAAACACCCATGAACTTCATGTTTCAACTTCCTGAAATATCGAGTACTCAGCCTCAAGACTAAATAGTATTAAAGAATCAAAACAGTAAAGAATTAGATGTACTTTTATAATTCTTTCCACTGATAGATGAAAGCCATTTTTTGAAGACTACACAAATCATTCTATTTTTAACTGCAATATAAAATACTAGTCCAAAATTAATCCAAACTTTCAATATTTTGCTAGATTATCACTTTTTCCAATACCACCTCCCAGTAAGCTACATAAATTATAATTTTTTAATGAATCTGACCTCACTGTACACATAACGGTGCAACTACTTCCCCCAAAACGGGAAGCAAAATGAATATATAGGTTTTATATTGATTTGTTAAGAGAATCAACAGAGATAAAACTATCAAAACTGAAATAAATGTCATGAGATTAAATTGTCCAAAGCAACCAATTATCTCATTTTTTAGAAATCTAACTTGTTCACTGGTGCCCAGAACAACTCTCTCTAGGTAACCATCACACTGATTACCACTCCTGATGCAATAATAAGGACTTGTCTCCACTTGACACTTGAGAGACTGAAATTCCAAAGAATTACTTGCCCATGATCACACAAGGAGCCAGGAGTACAACAGGATAAAGAAACCTTCCCAATCCTTTAGAACACGCAGCCTCCCAGATTCAGCACTGTTATGCATGCTGCCAGTGCTCCTGAAACAAATTTCCCATCACTGATCCAACCAAGATTTGTCCCTGCACCAGAACATATTTCTTCAGAATGGCCTTTTCAACCACCTAAGACTCCCCCAATGATGAGGCAGCTGTAGATGGAGTTCACAGGTCTCACTGCAGGAATCTGAAACCAGGTGCACCTACATCTTCGTAGTGCAAGGCGTCCGTCCTCTCCCTTGATTTTACGTCTTATGTATCTGTTTGGTTTTTTTCCCATGAAATTAGTAGTTCTCAAATTGAACCTGTGGATCACCAGAGGCCACCAGGGCCTAAATGGTGGTCCACAGATTAATCTCCAACCCCATCCCACCCTGTTCACCACCCTTCAGCATGGCCCACCCCACTCCAGCCATCCTCCCTCAGCCTTCCAGTACCATAGCAAGATCACCACATGCAGTGCTAATACTAGGGCCTCCCAACCACTCGATGTAACCAGCAGCTGACCTGGGGCTGGAGGTCACAAGAGGAGAGGAATAGGGGCCAAGGTATCTTATAGGAGGACGCAGGAACTAATGAAGGGGTAAGGACAGAGAAACAGACCAATGGAAAATTAGGGTGGTAGAGGGCTCTCAGGGGCAGTGATCCACCAAAAACAAACCTGTAATAAAGTATCCCATGATGAAGAAAAATTTGAGAATCACTGCTTTGAAATGATTACGTTAGTAGTAGTCCAACAGGAACTGTGGAATATTCTGAAGAGCACCTAATGCTATTAGTATTCAAACCAGAGTTAAATAAAAATACCCCCACCACCACCACCAAAATCAGCAGCAGCAATTTAAAAAATAACCTCAGGATATACACTGAGAGGCTCTCGAGCCATGTTTATACATTTGCCATTGTCTCATGAATCCAGTCCATCTTCAGTGTCCATCCTAGAGCATATACACACAGGAAATTTACTCAGGAACTTTGGTTAGAGTCACTGGCCTCTTCATGCATTTTTAATAAAACATTTTCCAAAAACTTTATAACTTTGTACTTCAACACTTTTGTATGTGCATATATTGTGTACCTTTTTAATCCAGGCTTGGGCACCAGTATTAGCCAACTGTTCTTGTGTTAGAACCTGTACTCCTGTACTTCCTGTGAACTGGCCAGGAATAGAGTTCAGCTGAGCCCAGGCATCAATCTGAAGAAAAGAAGCCACCTCGATTAACTAAATAAAATTACTTATTTGATTAAAATGCCATTGGTAATAATTTAATTCACTAAACAAAAATGGCTTAATAACAGACTTAAGCATTTAACTTTTAAAACAACATATTAAATCATACATATTTAAAATTAAATATTCTGCTACAGTTAGGAAGCAGTCTGTTAACATTCAGTGAATCCCATTAATAATAAGATTTGAGATATATCTCTAACAAAAAAGCATAGCTATAATATTTTCTTCAAACTATCACAGAAACATGAAAAATGTACAAAAGAGCTCATATAACAAAGGATCCTCACCCTCCCTTCTTTTCTCGTAAAAATGCATTCTAATACATGTCATGGTAGCGTGGATTTTTAATTACTTCCTTTGAGATATTATAAATCAAGAACAAATTCATGACATATGCTTAAAGAGTAAAAAATATAGGATACTACCCCAAACACATTAAAAAGCTTTTTAAAAAACTGTGGACTGCATCAATCACCAACATTTTCTCTGACAGTTAAAGAATCAGCTGTCATTCATTCAAATTGTTTTTTCTGAACACCTGTACTGTCATCAATGTATTTCCTGTTTGAACATGTACTTATTGTTTCTATATAGATTTATCATAGAAAGAAAAGTAGAAGAGAAATAGAGAACCTGTCCACTGTCAAAAGCATAGACTACAGATTCAGACTGCTTGTGTTGGAATCCCAGTTCCCCCACTTACTAGCTGTGTGACCACAGATACCAATCAACCATTCTTCACCTCAGTTTTCTCAACTGAAACATGGGAACCAGTAATACCTAACACATCTCATAGGGTTGTTGTGGGCACATAGGTATTTCTATATACCAGACTATAAACTCTATGAGGGCAGGGAATTTGTTCTATTTTGTTTGCCTAAGAAACAGTTCCTGCCACATAGTGCACAATAAACATTTACTGAATCATCTGACCTCAAATCATTTTCATTTAAAATAAGTCAGCTAACTAAGGTAAATGATTACATTACAACTTAACCATCTACTTAGTGAAATTCTCATTTAGACATTAAAACTGCTACATACCCTTTCCTGAGCTCGGTTTAACATGCTCATGGCTTCAAGGTCAAATGCGTTTTCACTGAGTCTTTTCTGAGCAAGTGCCCGTTCACTCATTGCTGTAGAGATGTCCACAGGCTAAGAAAGAAAACATAGATAATTATCTCAAATTACCAGAGCTCCCTAAATTCTGAAGAGTGCTTGTATCTTTAGTTGCTACATTTCAAAAACAAAGTAATACCCTTATATACTAATAATCTTAAGTAGGGAAAAGACTCAAAAAAGTAACATAACCTTGGAAAGTAAACAAGGATTAAGGTAAATTACAAGGTATCATAGGGATTATCATAAGCAGCAGAACCATTCAGTATATTTTCTACTATAGCAAACCATAATCGTAGAACGTTCCGTTAAAAACTTAAAAATCTCTAGCCTTCATTAACTAAAAGTTATTTATAATAAACAGGGAATTCATTTTACTCTCACTTATTAGCATTAACCTTCAGAAGCAGGAAGTAAAATTCTGGAATAAGTAGAAAAGCATTATGATCACTCCTTTACTCTGAAATCAGCACATCTCTTTCATCTTCTTGTAGTTGTGCATGGGTATGGTTTGGTCTTAAGAACTCAATTTCTTCAAAGAATATATTCAGGATATAAATAAATGAACCTTTTGTTTTCAGTTTATATAGATTATTTCTGTGGAAGCCCATAATAACATCAAGTGAAACACTTTTAAATGTTTGAAGTCTTAGGTCATCCTCAAAGCTCATATTATTACCTTTTAAAAGTTTATGCTAAGCAAATGTAAATTTTGTATTTTAACTTTAAAAAAAAATAACCTTTGGAGGAAATTCTCAATTTGTCAGATTTGTGGAAGGTTTAACTACAGAAGGAAACACCCATCAAGTAAGTATTTGATATTTTTTCTTTTAAAATTAAGTCAAGTTGATTTGTATCAACTCACTAATTCATGACATTTTTCTTTCAATACCTCTTACCTATACTATGTTCTAGTTATCTCATGCAAAAAAAATTCATTTTTGTAAAATGCTTATCTGACATGGAAAATTCTGCTGTTTTCATATACAAAAAGTGACAAGTACTGCATGACCATGACAGATGTAAGTCAGTAAAATCATTAACAGCTACGAATTTTCTTTTTAAAAAGTTAAGTAGAAGCTAACTTTATGTATTATATTATGAAATACCTCATGCACAAGGATTTAATAATCTTTCTTTTCCTACCTTTAGAACCCCTTAATCATGCCATAAAATTCTTAGTTAACTTGCTGAATGATCTAATGTTCCTTTAGATAAACCAAGGTTTTTCTTCTACAAAGCAAATAAAGATTTTTATATAATGCTTTCTTAAAATGAAGGCAAAATTAAACTGAATTCATTCTGTAATTGTTTATTAGACTGTATCAATTTTGTGAATTGAAAGATCATAATCTCTTGTCAACTTAGAAAATCATCCACACAAATTAGAATATTTCCCAGGCCTATTAGAATTAATTTAAGCAAAATCTGACTGGAACACTATGAAACTTAGTATGTTCACCTTTCACTTATACTATATTTCTGATCAATTCCTAGGACTTTAAATGGGAATGCAGATATTTCAGACCACAATTTATGTCTCCTAGGCCTACCTTCCATGTTTCCTGAAATTGTCAAGTAGGATTATCAAGGTAATTTTTGAAAGCACACTAAATGAGACTGTCTCATTAACCTTCACAGACTTACTTCAGTTTTCATAGCAATCTATAAATCTAAGTGTTAGGGTGCTCAGTCATAAATAATAAGGTTTTTATTCTGAAAAGGCTAAAATCTGAGAGGATACTGGGAAAAACATGTCTACCTACCATCACAAAGCCTTATCCCTAATTTCCAACTATAAATTAGCCACAAAGATGTATTTTGAAGGCTCTAAAAATGCTAACTTTCCTAGAATAAAACTAATTCTTTCCAAGTAGAAAGCAAATGAATATACCTCTCTGTGAATTCATCTTTGTAGAGATTTTATATCTTCATATTTTTCCTCTTTTAGCCTTTATTAAGCAGGTAACCTAATGCCTCATCATTTATCCCTAAAATAAACTTCCTTCGTAACTTCCTTCGAATCTCAAGAATGTTTCACATTAAATTCACATCTTCCTCTGAAAGGAATTTAGCAACTTGATATTTACTTTAGATAAAATCACAACTATTATTTCCTAGGGTAGTACAAATTTCATCTATTCTTCAACAGGCTTACCAAATGAGCTACAAGTTCATGTCAAAAATGTATTACCAAATAATAATTTGCCTATTAATTTCTTATTTTAAAAAATATGAAAAGATATGCTCAAAATAGAATGAATCAAGATTATCTTAACCTCTAAAGATCTTCAAGAGTTTACATCAAAAGCCTGTTTCCAGCTTTTCAAGATAACTCAGGTTATGCAATAATGCATAAAAAGCCAATTATAACACCCAAACCAGCAATATTCAAGGGTCATACCAGATGTTATGTATCCATAATAAAACATTCATAACATGCCACAGCTATCCTTAGAGCAGCACTGTCCAATAGAACCTTGCTTTAGCACTTGAAATGTGGCTAGGGTGATTAAGAAACTGATTTTTTCAGTGGCTGATGACTATAATATTGGACAATGAAGCTTTAGAATCTTAATCACCCTTTACTATTTAGAAACCAGAAATGTGGGAAAGGAACCAAAGTGAAGCTGAAAGCCCTAAAAATTAGGAAAAATTTTTAAATTTCTAGAGTACTATTATCAAGTTGTAATAACAAACCTTGTTTCCACTGATACACGATAGATTAGCTTGCTACCTAATGTATAAAAACGATTGTGTAGTAATAGTGTAGGTATTGTAACAAGGGAAATGTTTTATTTCGTTTTCCCTCACACAAGTTTCTCAAAGGTGAAATTTTAAAGTGTCCTGAATTAAACTGTAATTTTCATGTTAATAAAAACTGACCAAGTTCTTTCATCTCCTTACCATAGCAATAATGCAGATTACAACTACTTCTAAAACCTACAAAGGTGTCTGAGGTGTAATGAAATACATAATGCAAATGGCACCATGTAACATGCATTTCATGACCTACAATTATATGTGTGCCTTTTATATCTCCATTTCTCATTTAAAAAATTCTAAGTCAGTTTACTCCCCTTTTGTTAACCCAACTATTTACATAAATAGAACCAACATCTTAAGAATTTCTTAGAGCATCAGTGAAAGGCTATACAAGATCTAAAGATAACTGTTAGGATGGGGTGAGTCAAATAAGGAAAATAACTCCTACAGCCAGAAAACTATTTTCTACACAGGTAATTGCAGATATCTCAAAATTTAAAAAAGGCATAAAAGGAAAACTTTAATTATAAGAAAACAGAAATAAAGAAAAACCATCTGGCCTGTAAATAAAACATGATTTTAAAATATTTAGTAAAAATTGATGAAATATAAAGAGGTTCATATGTAAAAGAACAAAACGACAACTACAAAAACAAAGCCACAGTAAATACAGAATGTCCCAGTTATTGTGTTTAATTGGTTTTAAAACCTGAATACGAATCTTTTTATTATATCATTCAAAATTCTCTAGGGGGTAATTCTTACATTAATCTAAATGAAGTATAATGTGAAAACCAATAGATAACCTGTTAAATGGCTGAGAGAAACTGTGTTAACTACCAAGAGAATATAGGGAGAAAAGAATGAATAAGGCTGTACATTACATATTTTAGCAGTGCTAGGACCGATACTTATGTGTTTAATTTCCAATTAAAATCTTCATTTTACTCCAAGAAGTTAGCTTTCCTAATCTTTATACATTTAGAGCTTCTACATTTAAGAATTTTAGTTCCACTGGAATGTAGAAATATGATTCAATAATACAAACTAGCAAACTGCTTAAGATAAAGATGATGTTAACATCTAAGTAATCACTAGACCTTAACAGAACTGGACACCTAAAACATTATTGATACTAAACGCATGAAAACTCCACACTAGTAGTTATAAATGGAGTCATCACTCCACTTATGTCAATGATTACATTCAAATCTTCTACACAATAAGGCTTTCCTAACTTTATTACCAAGAATTAATGTCCCTGAAGACTATTTTTTAAATATTATTTTTCAACATATTTTATTTCACTGTTTATAAATCAGCTTTTCACAAATATGGTCAAAGTTTGTAGTCTCTCCTTACTGAGGATGCTGCTGGCTGGTTTCTGAGTAGGAAGACGATGCTATGGCAGTAGGGCACACAGCCTGATGAGTTGTTTTTCCATAAGATATGGATTTATGCTGCTCCATCCATGTCTATCCATTCATACTTATGTGTCACAGAGCACTCATATGCCAGACAACTGGTGGGGTTAGGGATTATAGCAAAGCTAATTCAGCCCTTATGGAGATAAAATCTGTGATCTTTGCCTGAATGTTTTATGCTCAGGACTAGAGAACCATAAACTTCATTTATATTTATTAAAACAAAAAAGACTGATAGATAAAAAATTAAAAATACTATTCAGTTAAAAAGTTGGCCTTTTAAAAGAACTTTCTTTTTACTCTAGAAAGTCTTTATTTTTCAAACCCTAACAGGGAACCAGAAGGGTCAATACTCTCAACAATATGTCACCCAAAATATTTCACATTGATATACAGAACATTAACTTTGCAAATACAGTAATTTAGACGGTAAATAACTAGAACTAAATATTTTATATTATGAACATCTCTTCTACATGTCTGACATCTGACATTATTATTGCTAGGTAAAAGTACAAGAGATTTGAAAGCAAAACACAATCCTGTCTTTCCCCTCTCCAATATTTTTAGGGTTCTTTTATTTAGCATTAAAGTTAATCTATATATTCTTTGAGTCTAATCTTCTAGTAGTTCTGATATCGAATAGTTATATATATTTTCCACAAGAGACACCATCTGCTTCATTCATTTAGCTGAGTAGAACTTATTTTTGTTCTATTTAACAAGTTTTAACAAGACTCCTTTACGCAAATAATTTTATAGCTATTTAAGTACACTTTCTCTATCAAGCGTTTCCCCCCCCATAAATATCTTAATAGTTCTCAACCTTTAATTAAAGTCTGACAACTTTTGATGACAGGTAAGGCGAAGACATCACACTTTCAGTGTTAAGACTGAAAATAGCTGAGTACTAAATTTCAAGCATAAATATATATATATTTACACACTCTCAATCAAAAAAGTGTAATCATCAGGATTTACCGAGCACTTTCCCCATGTTTAACTGAAGAAATTCAAAATAATTATGGTCAGTTATCTTCTCAGGAAAATCCCTTTGAATTTTGCAATATTTATTGTTTTCACTACACTGGAAAATATTTCACATGTAAAGACTCTCCCCAGCTATGTTTTGTCCAACTCTGTTGAATGTTTAATCTGCAAGAAACTAGTTACTAGAAGCATATGTATTGGGATCTGTAAATTAAGTTTGTTCAGCCTTCTTACCATCATGGTTTACACTGAGCTACCACAAGAAGATTAACTCAGCTGCAAATGTCAGTTAGCCTTTCCCTCTTGAGATGTGCAGGTAGCCTGATTTGGGGATTAACAACTGAGCTACTCAACTGGTCTCACTAAATTACTGTCTAAACCAACTATCCCTCCCTCACTGGTGATGACATAACTTGCTTCAATTGTTGAACCCCATGTGAACATAGATCATCATCTGTGACTGTAAGTTGCATTTACTAGTAACCATGGCCAGCTCCAGGTTCACTGTATAGAACTTGTTCCCTTTCAAAATGCCACAGGTCCCAGAAAAAAGAACAGTGAAAATGTTGCCTGTGAATACCTCTGAGGGGGGCGGGGGGGATATTGCTATCAAAACGTTTCTGATTTGGGTTCTGTTCACTTTCTGATTTTATAAACAGGATTTATTTGTACAATTGGAGGTGTTTACTGGAAGATGATGATATGGCCAATGGAACCTGAAGTGAAGAGTACAGGTCTCTCTGACCTAGATATGCCAGAACTGCAAGAAAAAGGAGTCCGTATGGGCATCAGATATATAGTCCAGTCCTTGGACAGATGTCTGGGTTTTGGAAACCAAGGGCAAGAGGTGATGACAACTAATCTACGGTAGCACTTAAAATTCCCACCCCCCCTAGTAATTCTCCACCCTCCCACATCCCCCAAGCGTGACTTTGCACAACAAGTTAAATAAAAGTAAACTGTTTATTAAAAGATACAGCAAAGGTACAGATACAGAGATACATACAAAGATACAGATATATATATATATATTTACATATATATACAGTCTTGCTGTTTTCATGTGCACTATATTTAGCAGCACATATTTAATCAGGCGGCATTTTAATGGGGTTGTTTTGACACTTGGCATTATTACTGCGTCATTTTGACAAGATACAACTATAGCCTTGTGGAAATTTCAAGGTGTGAATTCCACTTCTCCAACTTTTAATAGTAGCAAAGAGGGGAAGGAGAAGGGAATAGAGTACCAAGGCTGAGCATTAGGTTAAACACAAGAATTCAAAAGGGCCAAGGTAGCACGGGGAAGGGAAAACGATTAAAATTAAAAGGCTATCTGACAAATAACCCAGAGAAATAGTTAAAAAAAAAAAACAAAAAAAAAACCCCACAAAATATCATTTAAGGGCAATGGGCTATGTACCCAAAATGCTCACATCAGCCTACAATGACCTTTTCCAATCCAGTTCTTGTGTTGAACCTGAGGATCTGCCTCTCTCCACTCAATCCCTCCACCCAGTAAATTTGCTACCACCAAAATCTAGAGCTATAGAGCCTTGAAGCAAAACGGGAAGCTAAATAGTTGTACCTCGGGCTACCTTCCCACAAGTGCAAGGAGGGCCCAATGTTGGGTAGGGATGTGATAACACTGTTCTCTGCAATTCGATGCTTTTCACTTTGTGGCTTGGTTCCACAAAGTGAATTGCATCGAGTTACTGTCAAATGAGAAGCTGCGGGTTGTTTCATCTGTCGTCTAACCCGGCCCTGCCGTTTAACCCGGCCCTAAGAAGAGTGAAACAGAATCCAAATCAGATATAAAGTAACAATAAAATGGCAGATTCAGGTATAAAAAAGGAAAAAAAATATAATATTCCTCTTACTTACCTCTGAAGGCAAATTGCTGCTGAAAACATTATCATCATCTTTGTTTTCTTCACCGTTTTTTTCTACAGGAACCCATTCTCCATAAACACTGTCGGCTTCTTTTTTCCGATGTTGAGATCCAGATGACACGGGAAATTCTTTTGTTAATGTTACCTGGCTTTTTGGTGGAGTTGGCTTTGCTGCAGCAATCTAAAAAATAAAGTATTTCTCAATTAAAATTCAGTAGTATAACAATCACCTACATTAAATGGTTTCTGAAGATTTTCGACATAATCAGAAAGGAAATAATTTGGTTATTTCTCACAGTATTTAAACCAAAAATTAATAAACTAAATTCTATTTGGGTTTTATTTAAATAGTTCCATAAGTTGTGCTGTTTTACCAATCCATAAGCACTAATACTCACATTCAGATTGAAAAAAATGGGTTTAGGTTCATTGAGTTTAAAGGGATGATGATAAAAAGGAGGTTCTTCTTCCTCTTCATCCGAAACATGAGGTTTATTCACTATTACATCATCATCTTCTTTACTCTGTGCGATCTGTTTGCATTTCTTTAAAAGTAAAAACAAACAAAAACAAATCTTAAATGCTTTATGTAGAACAACATGTAATTTCTTAGAATCAAAACCACATAAAAGCAACTTTCAAAACAAACAAAGTTATCTATCTATGGATAGATAATCTGGCTTATTAGTTATTACTTAAACACACTCTGGCTGGTCAGTCAGTCAACAACATTTATTGAGCACCTACTATGTGCAGAGCACTGTACTGGGCACTGTCTGGGGAATACAAAAAAAAAGTAGAAGACATGGTCCCTGCTCCCAAGGAGCTTACAATCTAGTACAAGAGACGGAATACATATACATGAAATAATTGAAGAAAGCTTTTACAGAGCAACACAATAACAAGTGCAAACTGATATAATACAAACTGATTACATAAGTGCTAAAAGAACAAAGGCTTAAGAAAGAATAGAGTCAGGCAGGGTTAGAGAATCAAGGAATATTCCTTGAAGAGTTCTAAGCCAGATTTTCATAGTGAAGAATAAGGATTGGTAGAGAAAAGAAAAGTCATCCTAGTCAAGTGGTGGTAAAAAGGTGTGAATAAATTTGTTAAAAGGGACAACAGGGCTGAAGATGAGGCTAAAAACAGCAAAATACTAAGTGTCCATATCGTTTTGGATAAGGAGCTTGGATTTGAAAAGTAAGCAAATATAAGATTTACAAGGTTCTTAATTTTTTTAAAAAAGAAGTTATAATTCATATTATAATAAATCTAAGTGAGGAAACAAATTAAGAAGCTTTATGATCCTCAAATGCATGGCAAAATAAAAAATCTAAAACATTTGCAGAATTATATAGTAACATGTCTCTCCATTAAATGTTTGTAGGTTGAGTCTCTTAATGAACAGAACTTAAAGATGGAAAATAAGGCATGATGGAGAGGGTACAACTGATGAGGTCTGACACATAAAGCAAAGTCAATTCCTTCCTGAAAAGCAAAGGAACAGACTCTATTACCTGGCTTTATAAAAAGGTCAGAGTAAATTTGGATAGACCTGTCTCTATACAAGCAGAATTCATTACATCTATTATCAATTGAAAATATTACAATAGGATAAAAAGCTCATTTAGCCAAAAACACAGGGTATATCAAGCTTATAACCAAGGGGAACAGAATATATATTGACAGTGGCAGGCTGGCATAAGGCTAGCCAATAACAAGTTTCAATATATGAAACAGTGTGGTATTTCTGGATTCTAGCAGCAATATTTCAGCATTTCCACCCCCAAAGAAAAAAAAGTAGTAATAATAAAACAAAGCCCCCAAAAAAGCCTCAATTGGAAAGACCAAATTTTTAAAAACAAAAATAAGTATGTTTAAAATATATATGTTACTGCCAAAACCCGAACCGCAGGAAGAACTGATAATGGTTGGCCATTATCGCCAATGGCTGGTACCAAACAGCCAAAACCCGAAATGTTGATGCGAAAGAAGTTCCTTTCAGGCAATGGCCAGCTATTCTTATTAATTTCCAAGCTCCGGTGGCAAAAGATCATTTCTGAAGATTGTCTGTGTCTTTGCGTATATGCAGTACACTCGTGGCGATCAGTGAACACGTCGTGAATGGAAACGAAACTGTAGGCGAGCTTCTGCGTGTTGCTCACTCAACACCTCCTCCATTCAAACGAACCGTCCCACTCCTCAGTCAGTTTGGCTTCTAAAACTGGAAAGCAAAAGTAATGGGAAGTAACTTTTAGCTAGCGGAGCTTAGCCATCCCAGATAATGGCCTGCTAAACAGAGCTTCTGCCGCTGCCACATCTGTATTTCGGGTTTTGGCCACTCGGTGCCAGCCATTATCAGTTCAGCCCACAATTCGGGTTTTGGCACGCTCCAGAGTCAACATCACTGGAATAATCCATTTAAGAATGAAAACAAATTCTGTCTAGCTTACCTCAGTTAGTTCTTCTATAGTAGCTCCTCCTGACTTTTTAGCAACTTTCTCTTCTATTGTAGGTGGAGGTGCAGGCTTTAGGTTTGGCGGTAAAGGAACACCAGCCTTAGCACACATGGCAGCTGCGTTAGCTTTGGCTATTTCAAGTAACTGAGCCTTATCTGTAAGAGGAAGAATATAAGAAGCAGTTTTCCTAGAAGGCTGTACATTTTTTATTACCAAAAGTTTTATATACTAACAAAACTAAGGCATAAATTTTCTGCTCTAAATTATATCGATGATCAAACCACTCTGGCTCATAGTTTTAAAGCAGTGGACCCTTATTTTAAAGAATTAGGTCCACAATGAGCTTCCCATTCAAATACTACACAAAACAGCTGACTCACCATACAACTATGACAGTCACACTACTACACATACACTCTGAAGACACAAACCTACCAAAGAGCCAACTTTACTTCCTTGAATTACCATAACCCAAAATTACTCTCCTCCTAATCTGATATCTTAAATCATTCTTTGAGTCCAAGTTCAAGAGCCACCTCTTCTAACAAGTCACCATTAAGTTAGAATTAACACTCCTCTACACTGTGCTCCTCAAGTACCTCACCTACACCAGCATTACAATCCTCATCACATTCTATACTTTTTGGCATTTTTACTATTTGGTAAAAAAGACATATGCATTTTACCCATGTCTTCTCCAACTTGTCATCACATTTGGAATTACATACTGTTCCTTTGCTTTGAAAAAGACAGAACTCAAAACTTTTGTTGAAATGAATGCAGAGTCTTCCTAATTACTCTCAATGTCTTTTTCTTTAGACAATCTTGACCTGGAAATGTCCAATATACTGGAATAATATTATCCATACTTATCGCAGGTAATCATGCATTATCCATCAAGTTTTAATCATCTCTAAAAACTACTTAAAATTTGAGGGTTTTTTTGAGACCTGTGTCACCCAGGGCTAGAGTGCAGTGGCATCACCATAGCTCACTGCAACCTCAAACTCCTGGGTTCAAGCAATCCTCCTGCCTCAGCCTCCCATGTAGCTGGGACTATAGATACAAACCACAACACCGGCTAATTTTTCTATTTTTAGTAAAGACAGGGTCTCGCTCTTGCTCTGGCTGGACTCGATCTCCTGACCTCAACCAATCCTCGTGCCTTGGCCTCCCAAAGTGCTAGGATTACAGGCATGAGCCACTGTTCCCAGCCAAGTATTTATTTTTAAAGTAGAACAGATTATTAAATATCACTGATCTAATAATAAATTTCACTTACTTTATCAGCCAGTTAAATAACCCCCCCCACGTGCAAAACTCCCTACTCACTCCAATTATCAACCGTGACAATCAGAATTACCTTCATAAATATTTAAGTCCTATAATCACCATTTTAAGAAACTTATTAAGAAAGAAACCTTGTAATTTTAGGCTTATTTGCAAGGATGTATGTTGGAATACATAGGATAACAATCTGAAAATATACTAGCCTTGTTTTTAACGTAAATGGACTTCTACATCTGCTTCTGCTTTCCATTATTAGTCATGGCAAGGTGACCAAAGCAAAATAAAACATTTCAGTATGTAAACACCTGGATTCTAATTATAATCCAAAGCAAGTCTTTCAACACCAATTACAATACACTTATCCCTATACTTTCTTATAAATACGAATTTTTAACCATAAAAATTTAAAGATAGAAATATGTATCCTAAACCAGTAACCCAAAATATTTCATCTAATATCAGAAAAAACTCAGGTTTAAATCATTCTCTATTACAATCCCATTCAATTTTAACAGAATGACTCACCCAAATCTGTCAGACGTTTAGGTGATCTGCCTCTTTCAGATGACCTAGATCTTTTACGACGGATAGGAGATCTACTGAACCTTCTTCTCAAGGGTGTTCTTGATCGCCTCAATCTGACTGGGGATATACTGAAGCTTCGTCGTCTTCCCACAGACCTTGATCTTCTTCGACGGCTGGGGGTGCGGCTCCTGCGGCTTGGAGTTCGGCTCCGGCGGCTCGGGGTTCGGCTCCGGCGGCTCGGGGTGCGGCTCCTGCGGCTGGGGGTGCGGCTCCTGCGGCTGGGGGTGCGACTCCGGCGGCTGGGGGTGCGACTCCGGCGGCTGGGAGAAATGCTAAAGCTCCTTCTTCTACCCACAGATCTAGACCTTCTTCGACGACTTGGAGTGTGACTCCGACTCCGACGACTTGGGGTGCGACTTCGAGCTCTAACTGTTTTCCGGTTATCCCTGGAGCTTGATCTTTTTCTTTTTCTTTCCCTAGACTTGGATCTGTGCTTTGGAGATCTTTTGCGCTTCTCTTTTGATACAGATCGTCTTCCTCTAGACTTTGATCTCGACCTGCTGCTCCTCCTCCTACGCCTTGAACGTGAACGTGAACGTGTTTGAGAGCGATGAGACTTGGACTTAGATGATCTCTTCCTTGCCCTAGAACGAGATTCACTGGTTCGCTTGCGTGATTTGTGTTCAGAAGACTTGGAACGCTTACTTCGAGATCTTAATGAAGAGTCTCTTTTCTTCTCTTTCTCACCTTTGTCACGGTTCTTATTTTTCTTGCTTTTTTCATGTGTGTCCTTAACTTTTACAAAAATTTCGTAATCATCTTTTTCCTCTGAAGATGACTCTGAAGCTCTTTCTGGTATACTAATTACAACTGGACTGGCAGCAGATTTGTCACGTTCAACTTCACTTGCTAGCAAAGGTCCTTCAATACCAGCTCTAAGGCTTGTAAGACGTTCCATGTCCTTGGGAAGTAATGGTCTTACTAAATCTGCTTCATTAATATCCTCAATGTTGGCAGAAAATCCTGAATCAGGTATCTCTTTAGTAGGGAGAGGTACTTCTTTTTCAACTCCACTAGTTTCTTTAGGACTGAGAGCTACTGCAGATGTCTGGTCACTCTCTTTTAGAGTTAATGGTTCTTCTGTATCCTTACTAACAAAGTTATTACTAGATGATAAATCAAGATGAATGTCTTTAGCAGGCAAAGGTCCTTCTATGTCAGCTTCACTACCACCACTGGGGCTGGTTGAAATTACCATGTCATGTTCAGTATCTTGAGTAGCTAAAGATACTTCAACATCATATTTATTAACTGAACTGAGAGTAGATGCTGTGATAAATTCAATACCCTTACCAGTTCCCATTGCATCAGGTTCCAGAGCAAGAGGACCAGTAGAAGATAGAGTTTCTCCTACATCTGCTTCACTGACACCAGGGTAAGTATCCAATACTTGGCATTGTTTAGTCTCATCGATGGGTAAAATTTTCTCTTCACCAATTTCACCAACAGAACCAGTGCTAGCAGCAGACACTATATTATGTTCCATTTCTTTACCAACCAAATGATTATTTATATTAAGGTCTATATTTATTCCATGTTCACTTTCATAAGAGTCACTTTTCAGGTGTCCTTCATGTGGCTCTTCACCTGAATGCAACGGAATCTCCTGCATACCAATCTCTGGAGCAAGATTTTGATCACCAGATAGCAGAGTCATTCCTTTCATAACAAGTGATGAGGACACAACACTAGACTCCAGTATCATTGGTGTAGACTCCATAACCATTTCAGTTGATAGTACTTGAGTCTGCTCTGAGACAGTCATAGCAGGCTCTGAAATTGTCACAGTGGATTCCTGGACAGAAACAGATGGTTCTGAAACAATCACAGCAGGTTGAAGGACTGACACTGCTGGTTCCAGGACAGGAACAGTAGGCTCCAGGGCAGAAACAACTGGCAAAGGAATGGTAACATGCTCTGGCTCAGCCATAACCGGAGGCTCAGGGATGGCCATGGCAGGAGGCTCCGAGACAGCCATAGGCAGAGGCTCTGGGACAGTCATGGCTAGAGGCTCTGGGATGGTCATGGCTGGAGGCTCTGAGACAGCCATGGCTGGAGGTTCTGGGACAGCCATAGCTGGCGGCTCCAGGATGCTGCTCTCTGTTGGTTCTGGAATAGTTACTGGTGGCTCCAGCAAGGACATAGGTACCTCTGAGGCAATATGCCCTGAGGCTCTCGTGGAATCAAATGTTTCTGCTGTCTCTGGCATAATAGGAGGCTCTGACATTAACATAGTTGGTTCAGCTGACATTATGGGAGTTTCAGACACCACACAAGTCACTGGTCTCTCTGGAATAATTTCATGTTCTTCTGCTACTACCGTCGACTCTACAGGTGTTGACGTAACTGAAGATTCTGGCTCTAGCAGTGGTTCTGGAATAGTCACAGCAGCCTCTGATGCTGCTAACACTGAAGGATCTGATGCTGACAATGAATAATTAGCAGCCACTGCTGAAGACTCTGAAATCTCACTTTGACTCACAGAAGGTTCAGCCTGTGACACAGACTCTTCAGGAGGTAATGATGGCACCTCTGAAGGCCAAGTATTTTCAGCTGTCAATGCTGACTGCTCAGTGGGTAATCCTGGACCCTCTGGTGGCTCCTCAGGAGGCAATGGTGGTGTCATTGGTGGCTCCTCAGGTGGCAATGGTGGCATTGTTGGGGGCTCTTCAGGAGGCAAAGGTGGCACCATATATGCCTCCGTGTATGTATCAGTGTAAGAATCAGTGTAAGAATCAGCAGCCATAGACATCATTGAACGATCAGCAGTATAAGATGACATCATAGATCGGTCAGCTGCAGAGTACGATGACATCATAGACCGGTCAGCAGCAGAGTATGACGACATCATAGACCGGTCGGCACCCATGGACATCATCGATCGATCAGCCATTGGGGACATCATGGAGCGCTCATAAGCTGACATCATAGAGCGTTCATAAGCTGACATCATAGAGCGCTCGGCCATAGGGGACATCATAGAGCGCTCATAGGCTGACATCATAGAGCGCTCATACGCTGACATCATAGAGCGCTCAGCCATAGGGGACATCATAGACCGCTCATAAGACATCATAGAGCGTTCATAAGATGACATCATGGAACGTTCTGCGGCATAGGACATCATCATAGAACGTCTAGATGCTAACATCAGGGGTCTAGGTGCTAACCTGTATGGCCTGGGTGCTATTCTATAGGACCTGGGTGCTATTCTATAGGGTCTAGGTGACATCCTATAGGGATCAGGAGTTAGTCTGTAGGGATCATGGCCTAATCTATAGGGGTCCTGTCCTAACCTGTAAGCATCATGGCCTAATCTATAGGGGTCGTGACCCAACCTATAAGGATCCTGAGCTAACCTGTAAGGATCCTGAGCTAATCTATAAGGATCAGGAGATTTTGAACCCAACATAGCAGAATCCTGGGTACTAGACGCTAACATCTGGGCATCCATGGTGCCAGATGCTAACATCTGAGCATCCATGGTGCCGGAAGCTAACATTTGAGAGTCCATAGTGCCAGATGCTAACATCTGGGAATCCATGGTGCTGGTTGCTAACATCTGGGAATCCATGGTGCTGGTTGCTAACATCTGGGAGTCCATGGAGCTGGTTGCTAACATCTGGGAGTCCATGGAACTGGTTGCTAACATCTGGGAGTCCATAGTGCTAGTTGCTAACATCTGGGAGTCCATGGAGCTAGTTGCTAACATCTGGGAGTCCATGGTGCTAGTTGCTAACATCTGGGAGTCCATGGTGCTAGAGGCTAACATCTGGGAGTCCATGGTGTTGGACGCTAGCATCTGGGAGTCCATGGTGTTGGACGCTAGCATTTGGGAGTCCAAAGTGTTGGATGCTAACATATGGGTCTCCATGGTGTTAGAAGCTAACATATGGGACTCTTGGGCCATCAAGGGATCCACTCCTACTGTTACAGAAGTCTCCCCCACTAATGTAGTAGGCAGCTCCTGTGCTACCGTATTATAGGATTCCAGCGCTGTCGTCGAGGGCACCTCCAGGGACTGCGACACGGTCATCGTTGACAGCTCCGATGTTGTCACCACAGACTGAACAGAGATCTCCAGCGCCACAGTTGCCACAGGTTGCCCAGGCAACTCTGGCGCCCCAGGCTGCCCTGGCAACTCCAGCACCCCTGTTGCCAGAGGCTGCCCCAAAAGCTCCAGTGCTCCAGCTGCCCCAGACTGCCCCGAGAACTCCAGTGCCCCAGTTGCCATGAGCTGCCCAGGCAACTCTAGTGCCCCAGTTGCCACAGGCTGCCCTGACAACTCCAGTGCCCTAGTTGCCGAAGGCAGCCCTGGCAACTCTGGCACCCCAGTCACCGAAGGCTGCCCCGGCAACTCCAGCGCTGTCGTTGCCACTGGCTGTCCTGGCAACTCCAGCACCATCGTTGCCTCAGACTGCCCCAGCAACCCTGCTGCCGTTGTCACCTCAGGATGCCCAGGATGTTCCACCGTTGTCATCCCCACAGGCTGCTCCAACTCTGTCGTCGTCACAGGTTGTTCGGTCAACTCCATTGCTACTGTTACCGCAGGCTGCTCTGGCAACTCTACTGCCGCTGTCACCACAGGCAGCCCTGGCAACTCCTGTGCCATCACAGGTGGCTCTGGCACCTCCTGTGGTGGCTCCAACCCCATGGATGGTGCTGGAAGCCCTGGCAATTCCTGTGACAACTGTTGCACTGGTGTCACAGAGGGCCCCAGCAACTCAGGCACTGCTGTCGCAGGGGGCCCTGGCAACTCAGGCACTGGGGTAGAAAGGGGCCCTGGCAACTCTGGCACCGGGGTAGCAGAGGGCCCAGGTAACTCCAGCACTGGAGTCACAGAGGGCCCCTGCAACTCCGGCATGGAGGTCGCAGGTGGCCCCGGCAACTCCATCGCTGAGGCCACCGACGACTCCGGCAGCTCCAACGCTGTGGTCTTAGGCAGCTCCATCAACTCCTGCGGCCTTGTCATGGATGAATCTGCAATCTCCGATGGTACTTCTTCAGGCTGCTCTGGCAATCTTTGCGCTTCAGTTGCAGATGACTCTGGAAAATCCATTGTTGTTGATGTGCTTGGCTCAGGGTACACCTCAGAAGGTGTCTCTGATGATACCACAAGGGTTTCTGATGGCTCTAACACTTTTACTACTGGGGGCTCTACCAACATGATGTTTGATGGCTCTGGAGATGTGCCCTCCAAAGATTTCAGCACAGGCTTCATCTGATACTCCGACATCGTTACAATTGGCTCAGATGACTTCAGCACTACTGTCGTAGTAGGCACTGGTGCTGCTGCAAAGGAATCCAGAATCTTTGTCATGGGTGGTTCCAGCATTACTGTCACAGACTGCTCTGTGATTGCTGATGTAGATGCAACTGACAGTTCTGGACTTTTTGCATCTGGCTTCAGAGTTTCTACAATGTGCGGCTCTGACACCTCCATTGATACTATAGGAGGTTCTAGCACAATTGCAGGGGATTCACTGGTCTCAGATAGGACAAATGCTCTTGTAGTATGCTCCAGTGCCATTGCTGAAGGTTCAGAATCAAACTTTAAAAAGGAATCAGATTCTAAATCTATGTTCCCATCGTGATGAGATTTCAGCTTTGACTCAGATTCTTCTGGCTGTCTTTTATATTTTTTTTCCTTTTCTTTCTTCTTTTTCTTCTTTTTGTTTTTGTGCTTTTTATGTTTCTTTGACTTTTTGGTGGGAATTTCATCAGTAGGATCTGTTTGTACAGATACACATCTACTTTTTCTGGAGGCCTCTTTCAAGTCTGAAAGTAACAAATTAATTTTGTCAGACATTCCCCAAAGTAGATTTAGATAAATGATTATCAACCCATATTTATGTTCCATGTTAACACAACATAGTATAATACCTCTTATTAAACAAAAAGTTATCAAATAAACTATTTTTCATAATCCATTTAATATGACTGTCACTGTTCCAATATTTCTTTCTACAAGTAAAACCTAGGTTAAAAATAAATACTTAAGGCTGGGCGTGGTGGCTCACGCCTATAATCCTATTACTCTGGGAGGCCGAGGCGGATGGATCTCTCAAGGTCAGGAGTTCGAAACCAGCCTGAGCAAGAGCAAGATCCCATCTCTACTAAAAATAGAAAGAAATTAATTGGCCAACTAAAAATACATAGAAAAAATTAGCAGGGCATGGTGGCGCATGCCTGTAGTCCCAGCTACTTGGGAGGCTGAGGCAGAAGGACTGCTTGAGCCCAGGAGTTTGAGGTTGCTGTGAGCTAGGCTGACGCCACGGCACTCACTCTAGCCCGGGCAACAGAGTTTGACTCTGTCTCAAAATAAATAAATAAATAAATACTTAAGTTTATCACTAAAACTTACTTGGAATTACATTATGTTTCACTAAATTCTATAAAAATCATTATTTCCTCTTGCTCTCAAATTATAGCAAATTACATTTATCAATCAATATATTTCATGTTATTAGTTGTTGTAATTCCTAATAAAAATGCTCACATTAAATAATTTTTGTGATTATTTTATTAACCCCTTTTATACAGAAAGCAACATGGCACTGGCTCTGGAACAGACTGCCTGCTTTTAGATCCTGAATCCATCACTTACTAGATGAATGGCCATGGCCAAATTACTGACACACTGTGTCTTCCAGAATTAGAGAATGAAATGAGTTAAAACATGCAAAGCCCATCGAACAATGCCTGGCAACTAGTAAGCTTTCAGCAAAGGTTAGTGATAGCTTTTAGATAGTATATGAATACCTCAACAACAAATAAAGTATCAATAAAGAATTCAAGTTTTATCTTATCACGCCTATGTTACATGCCAATAAAAATAACATCTTTCCCCCAATACTCTTCAAAAACTACTACAAAATAAATTTTAAAATGTTTCTGTTTTAGAAAATAATAAAGTGATTTCAGGGAGGAAATTCTTACAGCCATTAACATGTAACTTAATAACATCTCAATATGCATCTTCTAAAGAGAAGGAAGTTTATATTCCATTTAACAAGCAGATGGGATTTACTCTAATGCCAATACCAAATTAGATAAATCTTAGGGATCCTAGAAAAAGCTGATCAGGTATCTTAGCCATTAAGACAATGGAAAAAATAGGCCAGGTGTGGTGACTCACGCCTGTAATCCTAGCACTCTGGGAGGCTGAGGCAGGAGG
>VBSM01000272.1:103921438-103935056 GCA_008086735.1 Cheirogaleus medius | reverse complement strand
AGAGAGGGAGAGAGGGAGAGAGAGAGGAGAGGAGAGAAAAACAAAAATGAAAAGAAAAACAAGCCACAAACCTAATTCCATATCTAAATGAAGATAACAACTGTTATTTCTGTAGCTAATCATAAATCCTTCATTTCTAAACATCAATTATTTAGTCAGTTCCACAAAAGGTAAATATCCAAGCAATGACTGTCCTCCATTCATTGCACTTTTAAGTGGGGTGAATGCAAAAACAAGGGAACCTCTAGGATTGGACTTTAAAATAAAACCTCCCAGGGTATGTTTTTAAAATCATTGGATTTGGTCCAGATTAATATACCTTCCAAAACTGACATTTACACAATTATTCAATGAAACCCCCATTCAAATTCCTGGTATTGAGAAACTGAGTCAAATAAACTGAAATTCAATCAAAACTAAACCAGATAAAGATAAAAATTATATTCCACCAACAAAGCAAACAAGTTACATCAATGTTCATGTTTCAGCACAATTATATATTCAAACAAGGATTTAAACAAGACAGACTTCAGTAAATTAAACAAAAACTTATATTTACTGAAGTTTTAGATTTAATGACCATTTTAAATGTTTAAAATATAATATTAGCCTTCAAATTTCAAAAAAAAAAAATCTTAAAATTTTGAGATGACTAGTTATCTCCAACTTACCTGGCTTATATCGTAGTTCGGTATCTAAGACCCCAGAAAGTACTTCCTCTATCTTCTGTACTATTTCTTCATTTGGCAGGCTCCTGGCAGAGGCAGCTGCATCACCCGCCGGGTTTCCTTCAATGGGTGTATTTGTTTCACCATTCAGCTGGCCTTCATTCCTTCCACTTGACATGAAAAGTTATCAAACTTCATTAATATTTTATCACACCACACAATAAATCAACTAATCGTATTAATAAACCAATTAATTAAAATAATCATGTATTGTATTATATAGCCAGACACTTCATCCTTTCTCTATTTCAAGTATTGTCTACTAATGATGCTTCCTTAACACTACTTATTCTTAGGAGATTTTCATCTTTACACAATTACTTAAAGAGTTTTCAGGACTGTGAAAGCTAAGTCTTTAAAACAGGTTTCTAAGTATACCCTTTTTTAAATAATTCCATAAATCTAACTTGAGGCTTTTGGGTTACCTATATATTTCTCTCAGGGGAGAAAAATTAATAAGAGTCCAATCACAAATCCAAAGAAAAATATACAACCTAACATTAAGGTAGAAACCATGGCCACAATAAAGCCACACCTGCACATAAACCACAATCACCATCAGTAATTATCAAGGAACACAAAAGTTGGCTGTGGGCACACTGAGTAAAAAGGGTAACTTGTAACCTCTGTTCAGGTACAGACTGTTACTGAAATGCCATAAAGTATAAAAAGAAAAATATACTGATATAATTTTTAATGACTTATCAAAAATCTTGGCATTAAGAAATTTCTCGTGTTCAAAAACCTCACACAGACTTGGACGAGTGGCAATTCATTTATACTAACATAAAATGATGGATGGCTGTTAACACATTTTCAATTTACGGGGCCAGGAGAACCTTTAACATAGATAAGAACATGTCATTCATGTAGTCACTTTTACTATTTTGGGGTAAATATGCAAAATTGTAAAAAAATCAATTAATTTCTACAACAGTCCAAATTTTAATGTCAATTTTAGCTAAATACATCAATCATGCTCCAACACCTGATAAGGGTCTAAATGATCAAACACACAAAAAATTCAGTAGTTAACTAAATATTGTTAAGAAACATTGGGTTTTCTAATACAATGAATCATGTAAAATAATAATTAACATGTATTGACTAACTAGTATCATACTATTCTACATTTTTAAAAATTCATTTAATCCTAACAAAACTTTAACATCACCACTATTATTCTGATTTTATAAATGAGGAAAATGAGGCACAGACAAGAAACTTAGCTGCTGGTCACATGGCTACTAAGAGGTGATAGTGGTATTCAAAACCAGAGCACATGCTCTTACCATTCACATACAATACTAATTTAACTATCTAAATGTCAGCCTCATTATCCACACTAATTTATGTAAAAGGAGATGGGGAAAAAAGGAAGAAACAGCTTACTGAAAGGGCAACTAATCAAAAATTTGTTTTTAGACTGATAATGCATTACATGTTGTTTTAGGAGAAGTTGCATATTCCTCTAGCAATAAACTGCTTTGTCTAATATTCTTTTTAGGCAGTCTTCCTGGAGCACTTTAAACTTTTCGTAGGCACTTATACATAAACAATTATCACACCTTTAAAAATCAGAAAAGTAACTATGATTGTAGAAAGTCAGTTTATAGGGAAGTAATCATGATTCCATCTTAAAGCTACCAGGAGGTTAACCACAATTACTGAAAAGCAATGCAAATTTCAAACATCAAAATATCCAACAATGTATTCCTACAATAGAATTCTATACAGCCATGAAGAATGTCCACTGAGACTGTGATGAACAAACTTGTTCACGTTATCAGATGGAAAAACAATCAATACAAGTGATCACATTTCATATAACACATAAAAAAATACGTAAAAAAATTAAAGGACATTAGAACATCAATAACTGGTGGTATTTTGGTTTTCTTTTCTCCTTTTTCTATATTTCCTAGATTTTCTACATTAAGACTCATTTTCTAAAAGACTGGCTATTTAGAAAGCTATATAAACAAAGCTTATTAAACTAAGCAAACACAACTACTTATTACATACAACTATTTTATATCATTGCCCTAAAAATCCTGTATTACTCTTGGGCCCTAATTTTACAATTGGTTTTCAGCCTCAGCCGATTTTCAAATTCACGTATTGCTCTTGCTCTCAACTTTTAAAATACAATTAACAAACATCTGAACTCGGAACAAATATTTGCGTTCCAAAATCTCTTTTCTACCTCTGTACTTTCAAGAAATAAGTACTTTCATTTCACACAAAATGAAAATAAAGACAAGGAACACTGAACAATATAACCCATACTATTTTCCTTTCTGAGAAAGCAACCATTTCTCTGAAAATCTCTTCCCCTTCAAATTTCGTGGAACCAAGGACAATTTATGTAAAGTGTAGCAGCAACGGCAAAAATAGAGTGTTGGTCAAACTTATCAACTGGAGCAGGGGCAGCAAGAAAAAAATGGACCTACAAAGTACGCTTTCCGCTGGCTAAAATTAATCACTAGTACTTCAAAGTCCCCTTCCATCCTCAACTCGAATATTTCATCGGAGAGTGAATATTAATTTGAGCTGTTTTAATTTAAATCTGTAATCTACTAGAATGCTGCCTGGTGGGAACCACAGAACACTAGGGCCCGAATAATCTAATTATTGGATTCAGACCCCTAAATGATCTGAAGCTTGCAATAATAAAGCGGATTTAAGATTACCCAAGAAACGGCCGTTAGAGACCCTTTCCGGTCATAGGCACTGGCCGGCGAAATCCGCGGAGGCGGAGAGGGGGAGGGGAAACGCGGCGGAGGAGGAGCTGAGGGAACCAGGCCGGTCCCCGGTGGACAACCAGGCCTACAAGTAGCTAAACAGTAGGGGGGGACCAAACGGGAGAGAAGGGTGAGCATCTTAACTCGGTTCTAAAAAAGAGTCCGGGGTTACCTCGGAAAAGGCGAAGTTCCTCGAGGGGGAAGGAAGGGAGCGGACGGAAGGTTTGCGGGGTGGGGGGGGCCGGAAAATGGATACCAGGCCCAGGCGGGGCCATAGCGGGGCCTGAGCCGAGGAACGACAGCGTCTCTGAAGAGAGGCGTCATGGAAGGCTAGATGGGGCCCTAACGGTCCGTTGGGAGCAGAAGAGTCTGGGAGGCACTTACCTGGAAAGTTCCTGTTGAATTTCCCGGAATTTACTGACCACGAAAGACCTAAAAATCTGCTCGATGTTGGTCGCCATGGCGTCCGCTCCGTTCTCTCAACTCCTCCTCGCTAGTCCTCCAGGCTCCCAGCATGCCTCAGAAGAGGGCGCAGCAGCCAATTCCGTCTCTCTCCTTCCTGATTGGCTCCTATGGGAGCGTCCGGACCGGCACGCTCCACAGACGGTCCAATCAGTGAGCACGGCCCCGCTCTCCGCCGCTGTTTCTGAGCGGCTAGGGTAGAGGTGCTGACGTTTGCGCCGCGCACGACTATGTCCGCCATGTTAGTGTCTGACGCAGGCGCCATTACAGGAGAAGTCTCTCTTCAGGCGGCTGTGTCTTCTTAATTTGTCAGTTCCCAAAGGTGTTTAGGCGATTTAAATGGATTACTGTAGCGATTGACCGCCTAAGATAAAAGGCCCTGAGGAAAGGGAGCGAGATGGGCAACATGGTGTTTGACACAAGGCCTCCAAGTTTGCGGGTGGCGCCGAGTTCTGTTTCGTCAAAGAGTTGCATCCGGGGAAGAACTAATCAGCCCAGCCCACACCCCCCCACTGTGGTGCGAATACTAAGCACGTTCTTATCCCGTGTGTCTCCCATTGCATCCTATAATCGGCTCTTTTTTTTCTTAGCAATAGGTCAGAGGTCCTGAGAGACCAGCGTTCAAAGTCTGGTGCGTTTTAGTTTTGTCAGGAGCCAAGCGTGTCACGAGATTTTGCCCGCAACAGCCGGTCAGTTCTGACCCGCAGGAGCAGCGCAGCATTGGCTAACCATGAGTTTGGCATTTTGGCGCTCCCGCCCGCCCGCGTCCGGGACGTTACGTGGCGCCGCACACTAGAGTTAACATTATAAACGTGCCAGGGCTTTGGTGGCTTTGCTGGGGAGCAGACTCCGGCCGCGCCCGAGGGCGGGACGGAATCGCGCCGGTCGCCGGCCAATGGGGAGGCGGAGCCCGCGGCGGGGCGGGGCGGGGCGCCCGCTGGGTCCCGCTGGGTCGACTTCCGGCGAATGGTCAAGTACGAGTGGCGTGGCCGCCTGGGCCGGTGCGTAACCCCTCTCCGCTTTTAAATACAGTGCATTTATGCTTTGCTTGGGGGATTTAATATCAGGAACTGAATGAAACTGTAGGAACCGGTTTGACTGTAGAAATTCTCGTCTTATTTTTAAATGCGGTGGATGGGGGTTGGCCATGTGCTTTTCACTTCTTACTATTTGATCTATCACTTTCCCTGCTTGTTAGCTCTCAAGGCCTTTTTGTGTCTGTATGCTTTTTTAGGCCATAACCCTAAATTGGTGTATTTATATTTTCTCCCTGGTCTCTGGCAGATTATTTGGTCCACTTTTGTAATTGGTCTCTATTCACCAAATCTTTGGAAATGGCTCTGTCTGGCTCTTTTTCTCCTCAGTGTTACCCATTCTGATGCCTGAGGCCCGAGGAAGTTAGTTTAAGTCCCCCAACGTCTCCCTGCTAGTATGGGGCAGGGTCTCAACCCAAACCAAAGCACTCTGACTCTAGAGCACAGGCTTCCTAACCACACCTAATGTAGATTCCTTCAGCCTGGTCAGTAATGCTATTTCAGTGAACCACTAGAGTAAATAGGAAAATTTTCCTACACTGCTGCCCTTATTCAAACTAAAGATGTAATGTTTGCTCTAGACTTATTTCAGATATATATTTCAAGTAAAATGTGTTTTCCATTAAACTAAAATTGTTTTTCCTTCTTACACTATAATTTAGCAATGTTTTTTCCGTCCTGAAATGTTTAATGATCATTTCAATTGTTAAGAGGATCTGCACTCTGGGAGGCTGAGGCAGGATTGCTTAAGGAGTTCCAGACCAGCCTGAGCAAGAGCAAGCCTCCATCCGTACTAAAACTGGAAAAATTTGCCTGGAGTCTTGGGGCCTATAGTCCCAGCTCCTTCCGGAGCTCCTCCAGAGGCTGAGGCAAGAGGATCATTTGAGCCCAGGTGTTGGAGGTTGTAGTGAGCTATGATTAATCCACTGCATTTTCCCCAAGGCAACAGAGCAGAGAATCTGAAGCCAAATAGCATTGGTTGGAATCCAAGCTCCACCCACTCTTAGCTAGGTGACCTCCTGCAAATTATTTAACCTAACTGGGCCTCCATCTCTTTTCTGTAAAGTGGTGATAGTAATAGTATCTACCTCAGAATTCTTGTGAAGATTACTTGAGGTAATTCATGAAAAGCATTTAGAATACCACCCAGCACAAGGTAAGTGCTCAAAAAATGTTTTATATATTATCAGCTTAAGTTTTTCTTTAAATATGTAATGTTAGCATCTCACAGGAAGTTATGGATTTTAGTTTTCTTTTTCTATTCCAGTTTGCCTTCTGGAAACAAAGTAAATGTATTCTGAAAATTAGTGGAACAAATTGTTCATTCCTTTGGCTTTTCTTGCTATTAAAGTAATGGCTTGAGAACTTGTTTCTATCCGTTTAAGTATCAATTTAGGTAAAAGTAAAAATAAGATACAAGTTAGCATCTACTACTGCTGAGTGCTAGAAATTGTACTTATTTATAAAAGTCATTTCAATTAATCCTTACATAGCGAAGGTCACACTGCTAGCTGGAGAGGAGAGATAGCTGTTGCATCCATCCTGCTCAGACTCAAATGCCACAACTAAAATTAAATATGTTCAAACTTTATTTTTGTCTTCTCTACCAATTTTCTAACATATCATACTACTTAAATCAGGGGTCAGCAAACTATGGGCCACATGCCAAATCCTTTTGCCACCTACCAACCAAATAAGAATGGTTAAAAAAATAAAAGGAAAAAATAGTGTTTTATGGCACATGAAAATTATAGGAAATTCAAATTGGAGTGTCCATACATAAGTTTTATTGAAACAGAGTCATGCTTACTTGCTTACAAACAATGATCTCTAGCGCACTGCCTATTTATGTCAATGAAGTTTTTCTGGACATTAACACATTCATCCATTTATGTGTTGTCTACGCCTGCTTTCATGCTTCGATGGCAGAGTTGAGTAGTTTGTTTTTGTTTTTGTTTTGAGACAGAGTCTCACTCTGTTCCCCGGGCATGGCATCAGCCTAGCTCACAGCAACCTCAAACTCCTGGGCTCAAGCAATCCTCCTGCCTCAGCCTCCAGAGTGGCTGGGACTACAGGCATGCGCCACCATGCCCAGCTAATTTTTTCTATATATTTTTAGTTGTCCTGCTAATTTCTTTCTATTTTTAGTAGAGACGGGGTCTCGCTCTTGCTCAGGCTGGTCTCAAACTCCTGACCTTGAGTGATCCTCCCACCTCAACCTCCCAGAGTGCTAGGATTACAGGCTTGAGCCACAGCACCCAGCCCCAGGCGGGTTTTGAACTCCTGACCTTGAATGATCCTCCTGCCTCAGCCTCCCAGAGTATTAGGATTACAGGTGTGAGCACCCCCCTCCCCCCGCCGCTGAGTTGAGTAGTTTTGACACAGACCATATAGCCATCAAAAGGTGAAAATATTAATTATCTGACCCTTTACAGATAAAGTTTGCTTAACTCAGTCTTCAATATTTCAGTTTATTGACTTTAAAGTGTATTATCTGTAAGATTCCAAGGTTTAAGAACAGATATTTTAAATTTGGGGTCTAAATTTAAAACATCAAGATTCTTTTTTTTCTCAACTAAGGCTTGTTAATTATATCTTCTAAAAGTGAAGCCCAAAGAAGGGAGATTGTTCATAGAATATTATTTAATCAGATTAGGAGCTAAATCACCATTTGACTACATAACCTGGCTTTCTAGGTTGGTCTGCCTTCTTTTTTAAATACCTCCCTTGGCTGGGCTTGGTGGCTCACACCTATAGTCCTAGCACTCTGGGAGGCTTATGTGGGAGGATCCCTTGAGCTCAGGAATTCAAGACTAGCCTGAGCAAGAGCGAGATCCCATCTCTACTAAAAATAAAAAGAAATTAGCTAGACAACTAAAAATGGAAAAAATTAGCTGGGCATGGTGGTGTACGCCTATAGTCCCAGCTACTCGGGAGGCTGAGGCAGGAGGATCGCTTGAGCCCAGGAGTTTGAGGTTGCTGTGAGCACTCCAGCCCAGGCAACAGAGCAAGACTCTGTCTCAAAACAAAAACATAAAATACCTCCCTTACCCTTATGACTACAGTCATATATTACTCAAATTATGATTCCCGATTTTTCAAAAATGAATTGCCAGATGAAAATGTCATTTGTATGAGTACAAATGATTACTCAAATCATATTTAGAAATCATGATTTCTAAAACGTATACATTCTAAACTGTGGCTTTCTTTCTGCAGGTTTTTTTTTTTCCTTTTGAATTTCTGCTTTACAGACAGCAATGGCAGCCCGAGTACTTATAATTGGCAGTGGAGGAAGGGAACATACACTGGCCTGGAAACTTGCACAGTCTCATCATGTCAAACAAGTGTTGGTTGCCCCAGGAAATGCAGGAACTGCCTGCTCTGAAAAGATTTCAAATACTGGTAATCATGTTTTAAAGTAGGGAGTGATAGTTATTATTTGTTGGTGATAAAATTGTCAGCCGTGTCTGTCTTTTATAATAATAAAGGTAGATTGCTATTCAATATGATTGCTTTCCTTAACCTTAAATTTTATGTGGTAATTTGAATACATGCAGTATATTATAAACTTAAGGTATCCTATTGTTCAGGATGTGGCATTTTCTTATCTTAGATTATTTTAAACTTTATGAAACATCTGTTGGAAAAATAATAAGTGCCTAATACAGGTTAAAGGCATTTTGATGTGTATTTTTCAAAATGAATAGTTGAACAGTGCTATCAAGTGTAAGTCCTAACAGTTCTAACTCCATAATAGATTTTAACCCTTACCTCTTTAACTGGTAAAAATGAAAAATGACCAGTTCATACACTACTTTAAACTCTTTAGTGGTTTCCCATAGTGCTTAGAGTAAATTTTAAACTCCTTACCATGCCTTACAAAGTCCTGTGTGCAATCTGTCTTCTGCCTGCCTTTCTAAGAACCTGATCTTTTATATCCTTTTTTTCCTCTTTTCACTGTATTCTCTCCAGGCTGTCCTACCGATTTCCCAAACAGAGATAGCTGCCTTATACTTTGTTTTTTTTCAACCCCTACTGTGATTGGCTCCTCATCCTTCATTGTCCAACTTAAATGTCACCTCCTCGGTGTGGTGTTTCCTAAAGTTTCTGACTAAAGCAAGTGTCCAACTCCCATTTCATTTGTTCACCGTCATGAACCATTGTCTGTATTATTTATTTTTACTTTTCTCTATCTCCTATCTTCCTTTCCCCCAATAGAATATAAGCTCTAGAATGTAAGCTCCATGAGGGCAAGGAACTCATCTGTCTTGTTCTGCATTGTGTGCACAGTGCTTAGTTCCCTATGTGACACATGATATTTATGGAGAGTAGAACATAGATCCAACAAGTCACAAACTGAGAAGAGATAGTTGTATGTATGTAAGGCCAACAATAATAAGAAAAGGGCAAATTAGAAAATATCTACTTTCCTGGGATCTTAGCTCTAGAAGTGAGGTATTGTATCTGTTTATTGAAGAATTGGAGTATCTTTGTACAATTGAGGTCCTACGGGAAAGACCGTAAAAATCTAAGGCTGTCATGAGACTGCTACCACTTAGGCAGCGACTGAGGTTAGGTGATCTCTTCTTGCCCTCTGCTTTACTGATTTGCTTTGTCCCGTGCAGCCCGTTTGTGTTTGGAGCTCCTTATCACATGCAGGCAGCAGCCGTAAATTAAGAACTCTGCCCTTTCTGGTCTTGGACCCTATACAGTAGTCTCCTCTTATGCGCAGTTTCACTTTTCCACGGTTTCAGTTATTTGCAGTCAACTGTAGTCCAGAAATATTAAATGGAAAATTCCAGGAATAATTTATAAGTTTTAAATTGCACACCATTCTGAGTAGCATGATGAAACCTCATGCTATCCCTCCCGGGACGCAAATCATCCCTTTGTCCAGTGTATTCATGCTGTATAGGCTACCCATCCATTAGTCACTTAGCAGTCCTCTCCGTTACCAAATTAACTGTCATGGTATCTCAGTGCTTGTGTTCGAGTAGCCCTTATTGTACTTAATAATGGCCCCAAAGTACAAGAGTAGTGATGCTGGCATAAAGTTCTTCTATTTTATTATTAGTTATTGTTAATCTCTTACTGTGCCTAATTTATAAATTAAACTTTATCACAGGTATGTGTGTATAGGAAAAAACATAGTGTATATATAGGGTTTAGTACTGTCTGCAGTTTCAGGCATCCAGTGGGGGTCTTGGAGCATATCCCCTGAGGATAAGGAGGGACTGCTGTATATCATAAATACCACATCTTGTCACCTCATACCCATGTGCAGAGTGATTGGAGACTTCAGCTCAGCTGAGTTAAGAACTGTGGTCCAGATACAGAGCACCTATAGAGCCAACCTGTGTTTAGTATGTAGTTAATCCTACTGCTAGTTGCTTAGAACTCAATAGAGAAAGAAAATTTACCTGGCTTTGTGGTTTGGAGAAGAGAGCTGCATCTTATTTAAAATCATCATTCAGTTTTCTTAGCTTAAATAGCTCTGCCTCAAAGAGGCCCTCCCTGACTCAACCAGAAATAGCCTCTCAATTCACCTCCTATCAAATGTGCTAATTTTTTTCATGTTTGCTATTTTTTGTTTGTATATTTATTATCCAATATTTCCACAGTGGATTATAAGCATCCTAAATGTAGGGGCTGTGTTTGTGTTAACATCTGAATGCCAGTGCCTACTATACTGAGCACAGAATAGGTTTTCTGTAGATTTTGAATAAATGATATTAAGAGACAGGTTTCTGAATGCATCCTGTGGTATGTTTTTGGTTTACTGCACAGTCAACACTGGTGACATGAACACCATAGTAAAGAAGGTACTTTCTGGCCCTTTGGGAAGTTTACTGATATTTTCATCTAACTGGCTACAGTGATAGCAAAAAACTAAGCTTTGTTAGTTAGCCGAATGCACTCTACTCTGTATTTCATTTCATGAAACTATCATCTGTACCAATAAAAGAAAACCAATAGTTAATAGGCATACTAAAGTATAGTACTTAGTTTTTAGCAAGACATTTAGTTAAACAATGTTTTTGTAAATGTGGTGTGCTTGGGTTTTGTTTTGTTTTGTTTCTGTTCACAGCCATCTCGATCAGTGACCATGCTGCCCTTGCTCAATTCTGCAAAGATGAGAAAATTGAATTCGTAGTTGTTGGGCCAGAAGCACCTCTGGCTGCCGGTAAAGTTCATTTCTGTTTATTGTTACAATATATTCAGTGCCAATAGGAGCTTAGGGATCATCTAATCCAATTCATTCTACAGATGAGGTCTTGTAATATATACTATTACATTGGGGAAAAGAGCTTTTACCCTCTTGAAATATATGTATTCTAGCTTTGTTTTCCCCCTCCAAACATCAGGCATGTGATGAGTTAGAGATCAAATTTGCAGCTGTGGGAAACATTTTATGTGTCTTTATTGTGTTCTAGCTTGGTGTCTACTTAACAATATGTATATTCAAATGTAACAAATTCAGATTTAAATAACATGTCAGTAGCATTGTGTTTATATCCAGTAGACAACATGAAAACCTTACTGTCTTCTGCCACCAGTCATCTGCCTTGTCTAGACATTGATATAGTCCAGTGCTAATTTGTTTTAAATCTGAAAAGCCCCAGAGAGACCTTGATTCACCTGAGGTTACTGTTTGCATCAATAGGAATTGTTGGGAACCTGTCATCTTCAGGAGTGCGATGCTTTGGCCCCACGGCAGAAGCAGCTCAGTTGGAGTCCAGCAAAAGGTTTGCCAAAGAGTTTATGGACCGACATGGAATCCCAACTGCACAATGGAAAGCTTTCACCAAACCTGAAGAGGCCTGCAGCTTCATTATGAGGTAGGTAGAAGTCCACCTATGAAGGGCAGTTGTTTCTTACGGCATGTAATTGTACATGATCACTTTTATGTTGAAAATGTAATTCTAGGGTCTTCGGCTATCACAAGTTCATAGTAAGATAAATATGGGGGGAAAATTTTTAATTCTCAATAAATAGGTAGGTTGTCTTTTTCCAATACGAAAATAAAATGGTATTTCTATGCATATATAGTTTATATGATCCTGTGGCCTCACAGAAGGATAAAATTTTTAATATTTACTACTGAGTAGTTCCTAGGGAAAAAATACACTTGTTTCTGCAGTTGTGTACTCTTTTCACAGCCAAATTGACAAACACAGTGGCATCTTACAACATAAAGTATATTGATTTTTGTCATAAATAGCCAGAGTGAGGAATCATCACTTGGTCATCTGCCACCACTACTCTAATTCTGAATCTTAAAATTAACATCCTTCTGTATTATGTGAAAAACATTGAGCTGTTAATGAATGTTGGTAGATACATGCCTTTGCCCTTTTTTTGTTGACACTTCTTCCTGCTACCTGGTATGTTTTCCTTCCCAGTTGGGTCAATTTCATTCTTTATTCATTCTTCATCCTACAGGGTTTCTTAGGCACTGGATATTATTATTTCCTAGTAACCAGATGCCTAGTTAAGTAACAGTTTTGTTACTTACTTTCGGTAAGTCTCCTTGCAGATCCCCAGTCCCACTTGATAGTTTCTTATATGTGCTTTGAATGAGAGTACAATTCGCTACTTTGCATAAGGATTATTCCATATCTACTATATACATCTGTTTATTCATCCAAAGATTTTTGCCTATGTGATCTTATAATAAGTGGAAAAAGCAAAATTGTGTAAAAACTTTTGGTGGGAAATACATCAAAATGGTATTGGAATAATCAGTGATTTTTTCTTTCTGCTTTTTATTTGCTACGATAGCATATCATTACAAAATCACAAAGCATTTTAAAATTTTGTGTTGTAAGGGTTTACTAGACATTGAAGATTGCTCTGTCTTCACAGTGCAGACTTCCCTGCTTTAGTTGTGAAGGCAAGTGGTCTTGCAGCTGGGAAAGGAGTGGTGGTTGCAAAGAACAAAAAAGAGGCCTGCAAAGCTGTACAGGAGATCATGCAGGTAGGTGGATTCTTCTGAAAAAGTTTAGTTTTCTATTCATACTGGATAATTAAGTTAACAAAATACTACTCAAGATAAGGAAAAGCTATCTTGCAAACACACAGGTAAGTTATTTTTCATAATATGTATTAAAATCCATCTCTATAAAATTGTTATTACAGATCTACATTGATGACTAAACCATGCTTCTATTCGAAGTAAATTCTAACATCCTTTATTGTCTGCTACTAAAAGGTAGAAAATCCTCAGGCTATACAACATATAAATAAATTCTCAAACCATACATGAGGATGAAAGTATTTGTCCCATGTGTCCCATGTCTAAAAGAAGTAAAGCAATGAATGAATATACTGTGTTTTTCTCCTGTGATCCATCTTGGTGGTTGTGGGGTTTCTCCTCTCATAGAAATCTACTTTCACAGGCATGCTTTAAGATAATTATTATAGGCAAGCATATGTAAGGATTAAATGGTGATAGTGAAAACATCTCTTTTCTCTGTACCTTATTTGAAACTGGAAAGCCAAATCCTCAAGAGAATGTTAGTAAATGTGTTCATTTCATCTGTGCCAGGGCTATATCATTGCCACATTAAAAATAAGAAATAATAGGCTGGGCAAAGTGGTTCATGCCTGTAATCCTAGCACTCTGAGAGGCTGAGGTGGGAAGATA
>VBSM01000272.1:103846796-103857489 GCA_008086735.1 Cheirogaleus medius | reverse complement strand
ACCTCGGCCTCCCAGAGTGCTAGGATTACAGGGGTGAGCCACCGTGCCTGGCCTGATTGTTACATTTTATTGTATGATTATTCCCTACTCAGTTAGAATCCACAATGCAGTTTATGTTTACATGTGCATATAGTGCAAGTTTTGTCTAGTGATTCAAAAATTAAGGGCAGACTGTCGTATAGGCATGCTCAGACATTGCTACTTTAAGCTTTCATACTACCTAAATGGTTTATTTATGAACTATCTCCATTTAATTCCCAGAGAAATTTATAGGAAAGTATCATCAAAATAATAAATATACTATAAATGAAACTGTTAAATAATAATGCTATTAATATAAAAAGGAACAGAAACTAGGTAGAAAAAAATATCATTGTTCTTAGAATCTTGGACAAGATGGATGCTTTTAATTGTTCATTAACCTTAACTCAGAGCTTCCTTGTAGCCAAAGCAAAAAAGGGAAAATGTTATTTTATTTTTTGTTAAACAAAAGCATATTTATTTTTCAAAAGAGATTTTTTCTTATTTAATTCTATTAGAAAGTTTAACATGTATGGACATCTATAAGAACATGATGGAAAATAATTAAAAGGATTTTTTTTTGAGACAGAGTCTCAGTCTGTGTTTGATCAGTGCTTTTTCCTTGTGTCTAAAATATATGAATTTCTGTTCATTTAGTAACAGAATATTTGCAATTAAGACAAATTTAGTTTTCTGTTATGGAAATTGGCTAGGATTTTATTTTCACTTCAGTTGAACTTTGTTCCCCTTCTACTATAGGGCGATGAGCTGTCAATGTACCTGTGTACAGGGTCTGGCACAAGTGTTAACCTGCTTTCCTAAAAAATATGTTGAGTCTACTTGTGTCCAGATGATTACGTTATTGAGATTCTATAATTTCATGCAACAGAGAGTTGAAGAGATGCTTCTGACTGAACTTTTCAAGGGTATGTGGTACAGGTTGGCTACCTCAGCCATAAAGCCTCATTATACTCCTGAAGAATGGCGGCCATTTGCACCGTATTGAGTAATGGTGTGATTTTAGAAGCTTACCATTGATTAAAAAGGAACCTATAGGTCCTTACTCATTTGAAGTTTCTCATTCTTATGTAGTAATGGCTATCTGAAATCTATTTGCTACTTTTAATGGAACAATTCTTTGATAATATAACACGGTAATTTTTTAGTTAGGGTATTAGATTCTTTAGTCTGTAAAAGGATAACTTCCCTTTCCAGGTATGGTTAACCCCTTTTAGTTTTTGTTAGTTTTTTAAAAAATCATGATTCAGTTAACTTCTCGCAGATTTATATAAATATGTGACTATCTTTGATATGTACAGTAGTTTCATAGTGTTTCTAGTGTTAGGGATTCCTAAGACATAGAGCTGCAAAAATGAGCAAAATCATAAAACCTCTTCTTCACACAGGTGCTCGAGTTTGGCTTTTCATTGGTTTCATGTTGATGTTTGGGTCACTTATTGCTTCCATGTGGATTCTTTTTGGTGCATATGTTACCCAAAGTAAGTATTTATTCTTCCTTTATTTTGTAGGAGAGATTCATATATATCTTTTATATTTGGCTAACTTCACCTGGAGTCAAATTTAGTGTAATTATTCTGTTAGCTTGAAGATATTATTCTATTTGAAGACACATGAATTGTTTAATAAAACTTGTCAATGGGGTCACTTAGTGCAATGGGGTAACCTTGATGAGGAAATCCAAGCCACTGACAAAGCCTGTACCTTTCATCCATCTCCAGAGTTTCTGATTTCCTTCCTAACCTTGGATAGTCAGCCTCTTATACTAGAGGTCCATTTACTAGGGGTTGCAGTGGTAAAAGTGAGAAAACCAGTACGGGCCTATTGTCCCTGTATATAATTCTAAAATCCACAAAGGCTAAACATTAAGTTTTTCATAACCAGTTTGGCAGCAAAACCTGACCTAAACTGACATCGGCCTCATTATGGTCTTTATCCCATTTAGTGTAAGTATTCGAATGTTTTATTGCAGGAATGAATATGGATGTATTTGATTATAGGATGCTTGTCCAGACCCAGGTGGCAATGCTATGTTATATATATGTTTTATCTTACTGTTCTTAAATCTGAAAAATTCTGAACTCCAAAGCATACCTTGCCCCAAGGATTTCAGATAAGGGGTGTGGACCCTGACATCTTTCTTTCTACTAACACCATGTCTGTCTAACCTAATCCTATAATTTTTAAGTCATAAGTATAAGGAGAGTTTTTAAAGGGCAGGAATGAAGATGTATGTGTACCCTTCCTGCAGAAACAGTTGATGCAGTGGAATGAACTCTTATTACACTATTCTGAGTTTTCTGGTTGTGCCAGGCACCATAGCTTTTCATCTAGGGTGGAGTTGAAAACTAGAACCCAGTCTCAGCAATGTCTCTGGAAGTGTCAGAAAACTGTTTCACTGGCTGTCTTCCTTCACTCCAAAGATAGGAGTCAGAGAATGCAATTTATTCATCCTCTGACCCTTCTATTTCTGGAATTTCTTTGCAGTCTTTGCTTAACTGTCACACCTCCTTGTCCTGACCCATAGCTGATTTTTGAATATTTTTGACAATATTCTTAAGTCTCACAGTTTGATCAATATAAGATCTTGGAATACCTTTGTCTTTCCTTTTTCTTTCACTTGGCACAAAATAAGTCAGTACAAGAGGGCCATGCTTGGCCAATGCTTAAATTACATTGCTCCCCAACTATTTCTAAAATGTGTTATTTTAGTTAAATACAAATACTAATAGAGCACACAGTTGTAGTATGAAGCTCATCTGGAAAGTACTTTTTTAAAAAACAGCCTTATTGAGATGTAATTTGCATACTATATAATTCACCCATTTGAAGTATGCAGTTCAATACTTTTGGTATGTTCACAGAGTTGTGCTACCATCACCACAATCCAATTTTAAAACGTTTTTATCACCCCCAAAAAGAAACTATATAACCATTAATAGTCACTCCCCATTGTCCCTCTCTGCCAGCCCAAGGCAACTACTATGTACTTTCTGCTTCTATAGATTTTCCAATTTCATGTAAATGGAATCATATAGGAAAGTAGGTTTTAAACTCATTTTACCCAACTCTAGGAAGAGAAGGTTGCTATCACTGAATTCCTCAAAAGGCCTCCATAATTCTGCTAAATAAAAACTTTTAGACAAATTAATTAACAGTTTATTTGAGCAAAGAATGATTCACAAATTGGGCAGCACTCAGAACCAAAAGAGGTTCAGAGCACTCTACCCAGCAGCATGAGCAACGAACTTTTATAGGTTGAATGAAGCAAAGTAGAGAAATCTTTAGGTTGGCTATAGCTATATGTTTGCCTTATTTAGGCATGGTGTGATGAGGCTTTTGCCTAATTTGGGCATGTTCTGATCAGTTGGCTGTCTGTGATTAGCTGAAACTCAGCTGTTTGTGATTTGCTGAAACTCACCTATTTCTTACAAAAAAATATACTCCCAAGTTAGGTTTCATTTTTCTTAGATAATAAGGTTGAGATCTGTCAAGGAGGAACTCAAAGTAGAGAGAGCCTCAGGATAATGGCCTGCTTATTTACCTTAGCAGCTGAAGCCATACGTGAAACTTTACAGTTTCTATAGTGAAAATAGGATTGAATTATCATTCTTGTAAGGTATATAGGGAAGTATTATTTGTAAAGGTTGTATACTCATTGAGTTTATGTTAATCTTTAAAGAACTAGTACATATTGAGAAGTTTCTTGATTATGGATCTCATCTTACTATTTCAGTAGCATTGTTCATTATATATACTTTTCGATTTGTAAAGTGAATATGCTTTTATTTCAGAGGCTATTTCTAACACGTTTCAAATCTTTTACTGAACAGATTTCCTTGAACTATTAATATTCATAATAGCAGCTAACATTTATATACCACTTGAAGGGCCAGGTACTGGTCTAAGCACTATACATAATCACTCATTTAATTCTTACACTCTGTAAAGTAGGTGCTGTTATAATGTCCATTTTATAGTTAAGGAGACTAACACATATTGAGGTTAAATAATTTGCCCAAGGTCATAAATTTAGGCATTGGTAGAATTAGGATTAAAATCTACGGATCTGGGTCAAACTTGGAGCTCTTAACCATGCTGCTGTATTGTTTGCTATTATATCAAAAGCTAAAAATTGAAGCAGTTTCTTCATCCTGTCCAGTGTTTTTTATTAACATTTATAGTTTTGCAAAAGTTAATTACCCACAAAAATTTAAGCAGTTTCTAATTTTTTCTTTTCTCTTCTTATGAAGGTAGTAACTATTTCCTCCAGGATAGAGTCAGTGAAAGAGCAGGACACTTAGTTGTAATGAATCTTTTTATATCTGTCACATTTGTGCAATAAAACTCCTGAACTGAGAGCTGAGTGTGGTGGCACTTGCCTGTAGTCCCAGCTACTCAAGAGGCTGAGGCAAGAGAATTGCTTGAGCCCAGGAGTTTGGGGCTGTAGTATGCTATGGTTGCACCTGTAAATAGCTACTGCCCTTCAGCCTGGGCAACATAGCAAGACCCCATCTCTTAAAAAAAAACAACAAACTCCTGAATTCATGAAAGAGAATAAATTAACGGACTGTTAAATAATCAATAGTTTAATTTGTGTCTTTCTAACATTTCGTATTTCTATATTGGCCATAAGAGGCAAAGGAACAGGTTGCTGCTTCCTCAGCAGTTTTGATGCAGCTAGAACCATAGCAGTTACTTTAAACAAAAAGAAAACCTGATAAGTTCATTGACTTTTATCCAGAGTAAGATCAGTCCTTTGTTTTGGGAGAATGAAATTGACATTTCCTTATTTCAATTTCGTTATAGATGTCTTAGAGTTAATAATAGCAGTATGTTGTAATATATAGTGCATGTCATTGTAAATGGCACAATACTTTGTTACTGTCATTTGCCTATGTAACCTTCTGTTTTACTTTATATGTGCAGATATTGATGTTTATCCAGGACTAGCTGTGTTTTTTCAAAATGCACTTATATTTTTTAGGTAAGTTGCCTAATTTCTTAACCATACCTGTAACATTTACAAAAATGTCCACTTTATTATGGCAGCATATAAATAGAAACGTGTAAATCCACTGATTCGTTACAATGATAGAACTTCTTTTAAATAATAAAAATTCCACTATTACATAAGAGCATACATAGGCCATAAGAGCATACATAGGGCTTTTAGTTAGGGATCCTGCTGTATACCAAAGTTTTAGCTGGCTGTTTTATATATGTTACCTCTTTAATTCCCATTTTAATTACCTTAAATATATGTTGCATTTTATAGATGAGGATATGAGGCTCAGAGCTTACTCTAGGACACCTAGCTCGTAAATGCAGAGCTGGGATTTGAACCCAAACTGCTGTGTCCATAGCCTATGCTTTGTTAAAAACCATATTAGGTACTGCACCTTTATTAAAGAAAGAAAATAAGAAAAAGCAGAATTAATACATAGTATGCCTGTTCTGTATAACACCTATTGGGGAATTGGGTTTTTTGATTGAGTTTTTAAAATAAAATTAGTATGAAGATAGAAGAATATAAAAATTATTTTTTAGGGATAGTTCTTCTAAAAAGTGCCCAAAATAAAACCCATATTCTATGCTTTTCAGAATGAATGTCTTTTAATGTCAACATAGGTATTTTAGGTATCCATTTATAAAATTATATCTAACCCCACAAACCATTAAGTAAAATCTAAGCCTTGAAGAACTTTGTTTTTGTCAATGGTTTTAAACAGTTTGTTATGATATACTGTGGTATAGTTTTCTTCATATTTTTTCTGCTTGGTGTTTATTGAGTTTCTTGCATCTAAGGGTTTATAGTTGTCATCAAATTTGGACTGTTTTCAGCCATTAATTCTCCAAATAATTTTTCTGTCCACCATGCTTCCTTCTGGAATTCCAATTACATGTATATTAGGCTGCTTGAAGTTGTCCCACAGCTTACTAATACTCAGTTCTTTGTTCTGTTTTCTATTTCTGTCTTTTTTTTTCTTTCTGTACTTCAGTTTGGATAGTTTCTATTGTTATATCTTTAAATTCTCTAGTCTCTACTTCTGCAGATTCTCTAATCTCTACTTATGCAGATTAATCCACTATCAATCTCATCCAGTGTATTTTTCATCTCAGACATCCAGAAGCTGGATTTGGGTCTTTTTTATATTTTCCATATGCGTCTTTAACGTGCTCACATTTTCCTCTACCTTCTTGAACATGCAGAGTATGTTTGTAACTATTTCAGTGTTCTTGTCTAATTGTGTCATTTCTGGGTCTGCTTCTGTTGATCATTTCAGCTTCTATTTACTCTTCATTGTGCATCTCTTTTCCCTTATTTGCTGCTCTGCATGCAATTTGGGGGGGCTGGATTTTTTGGTATGATTTTGAGCTTTGTTCTGGGATGCAGTTAGGTCACTTGCAAATAGTTTGATCCTTTTGAGTCTTGCTTAAAAGCTTTGTTAGGCAGGACCAGAGCAGCTTTAGTTTATGACTAATTTGTCCCCTTACTGAGGCAGTCATACCCTCTGAATGTTCTTCCTATGTTCCAATTGATGCTCCATGTATTCTGAGGTTTTTCTACTCTGCTTGTGAGAATGTGAACTCTTTCTAGCCTTGTGGGAGCTCTGGGAACTATTTTTTCCAGTGGTTCTTTTCTTGCCTTGGGTAGTTTCTTCACATGTGTAGACTGATGAATGAATACTCAGCTGAAGACTCAAGAGGCACATACTGTGGATCTCCTGGGCTCCCTCTGTGTGACTCTCTGTACTCTGGCTTGCAAACTCTAGCCACTTTGTTCTCCCCCAACTCTCAGAGAGACCACCAAGCTATGCCTGGCTTTCCTCTTAGCACTGTGGCCTCGACATTCCTGGTTTTGAACAATGTTTGATAGGTTCTGCTGTCTTGTTTTTCTTGGCATGTGACTAACAGCCCTTTGGGGGAACACTAAGTGTTCTTGAAGCTATTTTAGGCAATATATAGGCATTAAATGTAAGTTCAGATTGAGCCCTTTATAGTGGTAGATGAATCTACATAAATGACAATTGGATGAACAGAAACCTTATATGTATTAAAAGGCCTGTGCTCAGGTGCGCAGTGACAGCTACATCAACTATGCATCCTGCCCAGAGGCTGGCAAGTTATCAGGCTAACCTGTGTGCCTCCTATGTGCTGGGTCTGTTCTGAGCACCGGGTACAGCCTGTTCTGCTTCATAGTCCTAGATTGTTCTGTCTCTCTGCTTCTCCCTCCTTACCCTTTCCCCTACTTTGCTGAGATAATTCTCACTCTTCTTTTGGATCTTGGGTCAGTCATCACTCCTTAGGAAAAACCTTCTTGACTTCTCTAGCTAGATCAGATCCTTATATTTCACTCTTATGATGCCATGTGCCACTTCTCTATACATTTTTTTACAGTTGGAATTTTACATTTATTTGTTTCCCTGTTAGACCCTTAACTCCATTAGGGAGCAAATTTGTCCATTTTGACTCCTAGTCACATCCCAGCACTTAGCCAAGTGCCTGGTACATAGCCATTCTCAGTGCACGATGATTATTTGTTCAAGGAATGAAGAATTGCAGTGTGGTCTGTTTTAGGATGCTTTAGTGAATGTAGCTCAGATATGGTAGACTCGTAGAGATGTAAAGTGGCCTAAAGCCTGACACAATGAGAAATGTCACTCTCTCTTTCTCTGTCTCTCTCCCTTTCTCTCTCAACAAGATTCCTATATCATAACTTTCTAGGCGTTAAGAAAGAATACTTAATTAAACTCAGCCATCATGGTTAACAAACTGTTTTACAAAATAAGCAAATTGAGACCAACACCACCATGATATTTAACTGAATTTTCGAAATTGATTCGAAGGGATCAGTGAAGTACCTGTCAAAGCATATTTAGAAAATGAATTCTGTGTTGCTTGTTCCTTATGTTTTTTCCTCATGATTTGTTTTCATGTCTTTCTAGCACTCTGATCTACAAATTTGGAAGAACTGAAGAGCTATGGACCTGAGATCACTTCTTAAATCACATTTTCCTTTTGTTATATTCTATTTGTAGATAAGTTTTTATCTCTCAGTACACATTGCCAAATGGAATAGATTGTACATTAAATGTTTTGTTTTACATTTTTATGCTCTGAGTTTTGACACAGTTTTATGAAAACTATTTCTGTTCCTTACTTTTCATTGAATAGACTGTTAATATGTACACAATACCAGACTATATAGATTGGATGATGAGTATCAGTTTTTTATTCCTGAGACTTAGAGCTTGATCTGTTCCCTGAGCCAGGGTTGTATCATCATGTCATTTTAGAGGTAACCACTCTTTCAGTATCTCTAATTTCTGAAGATGTACAAAAAATATAGCTCTGTATAGCTGGAATAAGCACTGAGCCATTAAAAAAAGGTATTTCAGCAAGCTATAATTTATTTTGGCCTAAAATGAGATTTTTTTTAAAGGAAAAATGTTTGTTCTTATGTATTAAAGAAATGGACTTTTATATGAAGATTTTTTAAATGCCTGAAGGACTAGTTTGAATGCCTCTTTTAAAAAGAATTCCTCTAATATGACTTTATTTAAGATGGGATAATACATGATCAAATAAACTCAGTTTTTTATGGTTAATGTAAAAAGACCGTAAGGCAGCTCAGCAACATGCTTCTCATAAAAGCAGCTTAAATTATCCATGGGGGTTATCTTGACAGCCTGCCATTATCTGATGTTACACAATTCAGTAGCAAGCAAATTTGAGACAACTACAGTTTAAAAGCATGAACCATATAACAAAAAGCAGAATAATTAGTTTAAAGATAAAGCACTTCTTCCCAAAGAGAATTATTATGACCTGGTGAAAAATTAGGCATTTCATTCACTTAGTTACCAACTACAAGTCTATCTTTGCTCTAGCTCTCAAGCTTTGGGTGAACTTCCTGATAAATATCTCCAACCAATCAAAAACTTCTTTTACTGAGTTTGAAATGCTGTATTTGCACTGTATGTATTCCTGTGGGCCTTGCTTTCCTTTGTTACACAGATTTTGTGTTGCACTTTTTTACCTAGAGGGATGTGTTATAGAGCCTTTGTTGTAAGACAGAATAACATCATTGGTAGTATACGCAGCTTCTAATGCAAGCCTTATTTGGTACCACTTCTCTCCTCTCTCGGAGAGGACTTAGTAGCACAGAGTATGAAGCAGTTGTGGAATGCTGTGCCTTTGTCTAGATACCACCTTGTTTGATTACTTCTTTCTTTGTTGTTTTTTTAATTACAATGTCAGTAAGCTGTGTCTTGCTTCCAACAAATTGTAAGACTAATTACTTGTTACCACTCTCATAATCTGTTGCAATAAATATTACTTCTCATACACTCTAATATTGTTAAGTTTGTTGGAGAAAATGAACCATACATAAAAATTGATATGCTGTTCATTTTTCAGTTACTCAAGTATACTCAGTCAAAGAAGCAGTTTATTTTTATAACTAAAGAGAAATAATATACTCAGATTTGTAAAGGTCAATGAAGGATTTTCCTGAAGACTGAAAATGGTGGCTGTTTTTGTTTATTCTTGACTCTGCCATGAATTTGTTTTTTAATTGTGAGCAAATCATTTGATTTCCTGTTTGTTTCCTTGTTTAAAAAAACAATAATCTTAGTATCCACTCTTAAAGATATTATGAGTGAGAAAAGCTAGAATCTTTGGTAATCATTTCAAAATACTTGTGATTCCTTTAATAAAGGTCTCACTGTCACATACTTTCAGTGGCCATTGAATCTGAGTGTCTTTTGTGTGTGGACCAATATTATCAGAGCATTCTGTTTTGTTATTCTATTTCTATAATCCTTGTATTTCTTGTGCTATTGCCACTAATTAAAAAACACAGAGGCTGCTGGGCGTGGTGACTCATACCTGTAATCCCAGTACTCTGGGAGGCTGAGACAGGAGAATCGCTTGAGGTCAGGAGTTTGAGACCATCCTGAGCAAGTGTGAGACCCTGTCTCTACAAAAGTAGAAAAAATTAGCTGGGCATGGTGGTGTGCACCTGTAGTCTAGCTGGAGACTGAGGCAGGATGATCGCATGAGCCCAGTTTGAGGTTGCAGTGAGCTATGATGATGCCACTGCACTCTAGCCATGGCAACAGAACAACTCTGTCTCAAAAAAACAAAAAACAACAACAAAAAAATCCACACAGAGGTTAGATTTTTCTATTATATATTTTTTTCTGTAAATATGGCATTGACATTCATCAACATAATGAAATTCAAAGACTGAAAGATTGATGATATCAAACCATATAACTTGGCCATTTGAGCAAAGAACCCCAAGAGTGTTTGACATAGAGTCATTGAAGTCATCATGTTCTCTACATTTTTCCCTATGGAAGAATTTTCAGTCATAATGTCAACCAAGGGGGCATTTGTTTTCTTTGCTCCTTTTTAGATTTAAGTGCTTCATATCAAATAATCTCTGCCAATCTTATAATTTTATCCCAGTACTTCCTTGTACTCTCCTGTCATCACATTCATTTTGATTCTGTTTAAAGTTTCTGAAAGTTCGGTGCTAACTTTTAGACATTTTAATATCAAGTAATATCCTGTTAAGCCCTGGAGGAGAAACATCTGAGGCTAATTTTATTCCACTCTAAACAATTAGTCATATTTTGTTGTT
>VBSM01000272.1:103778177-103801711 GCA_008086735.1 Cheirogaleus medius | reverse complement strand
GGGGGGGGCGCAGCAGAAATCTGTGTTTATTCTGTTAAGTTGAGGGAGACATGAGCGTGCTCACGGGCATTGGGGAAGGTGCCCGTGGAAGTGGGAGTAAAGGTCTCAAAGCTCCCTGCATGTGCTGGAAGATGTGCAGACCTCGCCGTGCCGCGGTAGCACATTCAGATCACACCTTTCCTATTGCCTGATAAGTATTGTTGCAGTTTTGTTTGTTTGTTTTAAGAGACAGGATCTCGCTCTGTCACCCAGGCTGGAGTGCAGTGGTGTGATCATAGCTCACTGCAGCCTCGAACTCCTGGGCTCAAGTGATTTTCCGCAGTAGCTAGGACTACAGGCATGAGCCACCGCGCCTGGATCTGTTTGTTTTACAATGAGACTACATTAATATTTTATTTGTGAGGTTGAAAACAACAGCAAGAACAACCTTGTTTTCTGGAGGGGCTCAGGGCATTTTGAGCTCGGCTCAAACCTTCAAAAAACATAACTATGTATAAAGAAGATGTGATTGATCCATGCAAAGAAATATTATTCAGCCATGAAAAGGAACAAAGTACTGATACATGCTACAGCTTGGATGGACCTCAAAAACATTATGCTGAGTTAAAGATGCCAGTCACAAAGAACTGTATATTGCATGAGTCCATTTATAAGAAATGTTTGGAATAGGCAAATCCATAGAGTCAGAAAGTAGATTGGTGATTGCCAGAGGCTAGAGGAGGGGGAGTGGGGAGTGACTGCTCAGTAGGCACAGGATTTCTTTTTGGGGGATGAAAATATCTTGGAACTAGTACAGGTGGTGGGTGTACAACATTGTGAATATACTAAATGCCACTGAATTGTACACTTTAAAATGGTTGTTTATGTTATATGAATTTTACATTAATGATTAAAAAAACCCCAAATGATGATGGGCCCTACCCCTGGCTGAATTCTGCATCCTTCCTTCGAGGAATTATTACTCACTAGCCTTGCAACCGTGGACAAGTACGAGTGGGCTGCAGTTTGCTGATCTCTAGACGGCAGCCCTAGTGCTTGTGGGGTGGGTTAACCACCGGGGCACAACAGAGCAGGGGTGAGTTTCCTGTTGTCTTACTCACAGCTTGGATCACGGGGCACTTCCTAGAGCCTCACTGGGCGTTGGGCTTTACTCAACACTATGGCTAAAGTGCACCATGCTTTGCATGGTGATCAACCATCTGGTTTGTCAGGGACTGCGGGTTTCCCCAGAAGTGAGACTTCCAGTGCAGAAACTGGGAAAGTCCGGGGTAAATCAGAAGGAGCTCATGGCCCTATCCTGTGCTCTGCATAAGTGAGACCTATAGTAGTCAAGGCTACAGCCTCTCCAGTCCTGGGGACCCATCCCAGGCCCTGTGTCCCTTACGGTCAGCACAGTCAGAGATGTGCATGAGGGGGAGAGGCTGGCTCTGAAGGTGGCTGGAGCTGGCACAGTCCTCAACTAGGAGCTGTGCTTCGTTCCTCCTTTTAAAGTGGAAATTGGAATTTCCTTTGAGGTCCACTTTGAAGTGAAGGTCATGAGAAATCCTTCAGTTACACAGATGATTGACAGCTATCCAAGGATTATGCCACCGGCAGTGGCGGGAGCTTGGCAGGACACTTTTGGCCTGGGCTTAGGTGCAGTCGGTGGGGGAAATTAGGTGACGCTTCGACCTGGGTGATGCAAATAGACTAACTGGAAACTAAATAGACTGAAAGGAGACTCTGAGAAGGAGTGACCGGGACTCTCTATTCTTTTGCTTTGAAGTTCAGTGTTACTGGAGCACGTCTGAGGGATTGGGGGTGGGGGGAGCTTGGCCGAGGCTGATGGAAGAAAGAAGCAGAGGCCCGGGTTCTCCCAAGGGCCTCGTGCCTGGAGGGTCAGGGCTGAGAGAGTCTGACTATGGGCCTCCAGCATAAGTCACTTGGGAGCAGCGCTGGGCTGGGTCAGCCCGTGAAGACATGGCCGCCAGCTTGCTATGGGGGCCTTCCCGAAAGCGGCAGCCAATGCACTATTCCTAACAGCCCCAGAGTGGAAACAGCCCAAGAATCCATCAACGTATGCATGGATAAACAATATGTGGTGTATTCATATCATGGAAATTATTCAGTAATTTAAAGAATGAAGTATCGATCCATGTACATGATCACATCGATGAACCTCAAAGACATGGTGCCAAGTGAAAGATGCCAGTCACAAAAGGTCACATATTGCACGATTCTCTTTGCATGAAATGGCCAAAATAGGCACATTCATTGACACAGAAAGCACATTAATGGATGATGCCAGGGGCTGGCAGGAGGGGCAGAGGGCAGTGACTGCTCATGGGAACAGAATGTCCAGCTCACAGATGCTCTGCTTACTTTTGGGGTCACACGTTGCACCAAAAAGTCCCGTGACGTCATGCTGTTTAGCCTCTGTGTGCCCATCACCCAAGGGCTTTATTTCTGCTTTAAGACCAGCTGTGTGGAGGAGTCCCTGACTCGTGGGGAGGAGGGAGGGAGAAACCAGGCTAACTCAGCAGGAGGGAGCACCCAGCACCCATTCGTTCGTGCCCCCTCTGACCAAATGTGGGTTTTCTGGATCACGGAGCTGGTTGTTGCCCCGGGGCTTTGGCTTCCTGTCTCTCGCCAAGCCTCTGTCTGCCACCCCGCTGGGTGAGTCAGAGCAAGTCACAGCTGAGCGCGTGGGAGGCCTAGAGACAGCCCCGCCGGTGTTCTCAGCTCTGCTTGCACTTTAGAGACACCTGGCTTGTGTTTAAAGACCAGCGTCTCGGAGAGTGAAGCTTTCTCTCTACCCTCTGAAGGTTCCGTAATTGAGTCTATGAAATAAACCGTCAGCAGACAGATTAGCGGGAGAAAAGCCATTTTAATTATGTGCGCATGCGCAGGAGTCCCACAAAAAGTCTGGCCAGGGGATTGACGTCTATGCAGCATTCTGAGCTACAGAGAGGAACTGGGGCTTGCGGCTTCTAGGGGGCGATGTGGTGACAAGCTGGGCAGGGTGAGGGCAGTAAGTGCATGGTGAGCAAAGGCTGTCCCGTGTGCAAAGTCTCCCTGGTAACAGAAGCTATCTCAAAGTAGTCGTCTCTGCGATACAGACACTTTCACACTTTTACTAACGTAGGTTTCCTTTGTAGACGTAAGTTTCCTTTACAATAGGACTTTTCAGAGCTACTCCTCCGTCTGCAGTTTCTCAAAATAATCAGCTCAAGATGTCCTAAAGACAGTGCACGAGGACACATTAAATATAAAAGAAAAAACCAAACAAACAAACAAACAAACAAAAAACCCAAAAATGTCTCAAAGAAATATATTTTGGGGTGGAGCATTCTGGTCTCCTATAGTCATATTTTGGAGTTATTGGTTTGTCCTGAACCTCCACACTAGCCAATGCCCACAGTGATCCCCGTCATCTGATTCAGTGGGGTGAGAGTGGGGACCCTTGCCTTGGACATGGCTACAGCCAGAGTCCTCTTCTGCAGAAGATATTACACAATAAATCAAAGAGCATGCAGTCAAAAATGGAGAGTGAAAGTATCACAGATATGTGTCAGGCAGTTAGTTAATACAAATATTGCCATTTTCCTAGATTTTGTGATATTTCCTATTTGACCCCTTTTTGAGATTTGTAACTTGTAATTTTATTTTCTCATTCTACATGTTCACTTTTGTACCTGATTTTGTATTGTTTTTCTTACAGAGGGAGTCACAACACTGTATATGCTTTAGACCCCACAAAACTTGAATCTATCCCTTGGCTAAGGGCTCACTTAAGTTCAGGTTAAACATTTTAGCCAGAATATTTCACAGTGATGCATCCGTACTCCCATAATATCTGGGTGTCTCATGTTTCGTGCCCACTGGTTACCATGGGGACAGACAGGTCTGCTCATTGTAAAGGTCCATCTTCCCCATTGCAGTGGGTGACCGGTCGGTGCAGTGGGATGTTGTCACCATGCAAATCTGTTCCCCAACAAATTTTTCCTGGATGATTTTAGTATCCATTGGTGAATCGATTCTCTGAATCGATTATTCCACAGGGAGTTGCAAAATGCCACCTTTATGATTCTCTCATTAATTTTGCCTCTATTGGCTGGAATTCCTCTGTGGAGAAAACTCTCCCTTGCCTATGTTAAAACATGGAAATAAAACAAACAAACAAACAAACAAACAAAACTCTCCTTCATCAATTTCACAAGTGATTTAAATGTCAACCAACCACGATTTAGAAGCACTGAGTTAGTCCAACAGCCTCATTCACAAATGAGAAATGCTGAGGTTCAGGTAGGTAAAAAGACTTGCTCAAAATCACACAGTAACTAGAAATAAGACTGTTTTTAATACCAAAAAAAAAAAAATCTGTATCTTGATATTTTAAAATAACTAGAAGAGGGGAATTAGATTGTTCTTAACACAAAGAAATGATAAATCCTTGAGGTGATGGATACCCCAGTTACCCTTATTTGGTCATTACACATGGTATGCTTGTGTCAATATATCACACGTACCCCATAAATGTGTACCACTATTATGTATCCATAAAGATTATTTAAACAATCTTTATCTTGAAACAACACTGAAATACCAGAGCAATGAATCCCAACTTCTTTAAAATTCCTGTCAATATTTCCTAGAACAGGACACAGCTTGGGAAACACAGCCAGGGTTCAGCAAATATTCAATAGTTTGTTTTTTTTTCTTACTGAGACAGAGTCTTGCTCTGTCACCTGGGCTAGAGTGCTGTGGCCCATCTCACAGCCGAGCTCACAGCAACCTCAAACTCCTGGGCTCAAGCGATACTCCTGCCTCAGCCTCCCAAGTAGCTGGGACTATAGGCATGTGTCACCATGCCTGGCTAATTTTTTCTATTTTTAGTAGAGACGGGGGTCTCGCTCTTGCTCAGGCTGGTCTCGAACTCCTGACCTCAGTGATGCTCCCTCCTCAGCTTCCCAGAGTGCTAGGATTACAGGTGTGAGCCACCATGCCTGGCCTAGAAAGCTTTCTGTTTCAGCCAGAAATTAAATTCTGCCCCCCCATTCTCTCACTGCATGATTTAACATGTCTCTGAAAGTTCTGACTAACAAAATAAGATAGAAATAAACATGAGGTATAATTATCAGAAATAAGGATACAAATTTATCACTATTTGCATATAGTCTGATACTCTTTTTAGAATAGCAGTTCCTAAATCTTTCAGTTTCAGGAATCCTTTACTTTCTTAAAATTTACTGAGAGCCCCAAAGGACTTTTGTCTATGTGGGCTTTATATCTATATCTGTATCTCTATATTTACCATATTAGAAATTAAGACTGAGAAAAAAATTTTAATATTTACTTATTCATTCAAAAGTAACAAATCAATTACATGTTAACACAAACTACATATTTTTCATGAAAATAATTATATTTTGCAAAGCAAAAATTATTTGGTGATAAAATTGCTATTCTTTTAAAAGAGATTTAAAAAACTTCCACTTTCTGGCCTAGTGGAAGGAAATTGGGTCTTTATGTCTGCTCTGCTCTCAGTAGTAAATTCAACTGTGCATTTCACTGACGAAATGAGTGAAAAAGGCAGATCACCTCTTGGTATTATTATCAAAATAGTTTTGACCTTGCAGACTCCCTGAAAGGATTTCTGGACCAAACTTTGAGAACTATCGCCCTGAAACATTCAAGAGACTCAGCTAAAAGTCTTACTGGTATTGGTTAGTTTGATAAAGTGGCTGGATACATGATAAATGTATGAAAATGAATTGCTTTTCCATATACCAACATCTCTGGAATGTCCCAAGGTCCACTCAGTGTCTGTGTGTATACTGTGGCACCTTTATAGAAAATCTCAGATCTCAATAATCCAGATGTCTCTTAGTTCATGTTGCTGGGAGTTCAGACTTTTTAAGAGATCTTTTCCCCCAGCCATTCCTTTGAAGGGCTCCTGGATGGGGAAAGAAGGGCAGACGGGATGTGTAGGCAGAGAAGGAGGGCTCGCACACGTCCTCGGAGCTGCACCTGCCGCTCTCCTGTGTCCTGTTGGCCCATTCCCCGCTGTGCTGCTCACACTGCTGCTGACTGCTCCAGACCTCTGGCCTTTCAGGCAGTTCCCACAGTGCTTTCAGCACTGCCGTGACATTGCCGTGGCTCCTGGGCACTGGGGGAAGCAGGTGATTGATAGAGGCTGGGCCAAGGGGTGATTAGGTGGAGAAGGTTCTCATAGTCTCCAAAATCTGCCACCCTCTGTATCATCCTGGCTTGCTGGAACTCTGCATTCATGAAGCATTTATCAAAGCGGCTGTGCTTTCTCTTCCTCTAGTTAAGCTTCCCTGCAGGAACTGCTATCTGAGCATGAGGTCTGTACAGATGGGTCCCTGGTCTTCATGCAAGTCAGAAGGGTGACTGGGCTTCTGTGTCTGTGAACTCACAGAGCCCAGGGGCTTTCAGAAGGGCAGGTGAGCATTGTGGGGGTGAGGGGAAACTTCCTCTTTCCCCTGAAAGTTTACTGAAAGATCAACTGACAATAAAGCTAGATTATTAAGAGAAAGAGGTTTATTTACCGTGCACACTATGCATATTGGGAGGATCACTCTGTGATCCCAATGGAGTCCAGAAATTTATATACCCTCCTTTTAGAGGGGAGGGGGAGATGAAGGATATAGGTAATTCTGTTTAGGGGCAATAAGTGGTTGCTAGAAAGGATGAATAGATACTTGTGAGAATGCATGGATGGGGGGAAACAGATTGATATGTAAATTTAACCCGAGAGACAGGTATTATATTTAAAATGATTTGGGCCAGGTCTGGTTGCATTCTTGATCTTATTTCCTGCAATATATGAGCTAACAGGGAGTGGAAGGGAAGTCAGTTGTTCTTTTTTGATGAGTCCATCTGGTTTATGCAGACAGAGGGAAACCCCTTCCAAGGCCTGTTGAACTCCAAGGGCCTTTAATTCAAAATACTTTTTATACCAAAGAGTCCTATTTTGGGGTGAAATTTCTCAAGCTCCTTCAGCATACAGTGGCCTTAGCCTATGAGTCTCATCTCATACCTGTCAAAATACTGTGATGACTCAGGTCACTGACTTGAGGATGGGAGATTTTTGATAGAATGGGGTGGAAAAGATCCTACTTACCCTAAAAACAATGAGAAAGAATTGGCAAAGCTGGAGAAAGTAGAGAAGGAAACTGTGACAAGTAGAAAGAAGGAGAATAAATAAAGAAATCACATCGAGAATGATGTGATTGTTAGGAGAAGACAAGGGACCCAGAGGCAGGCAGGCAGTGCCCACTTCTGGAAGGTTTTTCCTCTAGGCAGGAAGAGTTGGGCTGGAGAAAGACAAATCGAGAAGGAAGCTCCTTCCTCCGGGTGCCCCTGGAAGGCCAGTGCTGATGCCCTTTCGAGTATGAACGGAGACTGTCACTGTCACCGTCACCAAATTTTAAAATACTTCTTTGTGTCTAAATCCAAAGGGTGCTTTTTTTTAGTCTTTTCTTCCCAAAGTAGTCAACATTATTGGTGTCATTCAAATTTACAAGAAAAAACGTGTTACCTTTCTAAACAGAAACAAAGTTATTATTTAAAATACTATTTTTCTGTGTGTACCCAGGATTTTGCCTATAATACTATTTTTCAGGTGTTCCCAGATTTTATCCTACTTGTGACGCATAATGTGGAGTCTAGTTTTTACTCAACCCTGGAATTCTCTCGTGTTTGAATGTTTTTCATGAAATAGAAATGTTTTTACATGATTAAGTGCTCATTTATTGCCCAGCTTTTTTAAAAAAAAGCTTTAGGTATAATCTATATGCCGCTAAGAATTATTGAATTGTAACTCTTAGGATTGTTGAATTACAATTCAATCTTACAATTCAATAATTCTTAGTAACTTTACAGAGTTGTTGTAACTATTACCACAATCTAGTTTTAGAACATTTTCATTTTAACTCTTAAAAACACCTTAAATACAATTATGGTTAGAGAAAAAAAATGTATGTCTATTTTTTAAAAAACTCTAAAATTGGCCGGGCGTGGTGGCTCACGCCTGTAATCCTAGCACTCTGGGAGGCTGAGGCGGGCGGATCACTCAAGGTCAGGAGTTCAAAACCAGCCTGAGCAAGAGCTAGACCCCGTCTCTACTAAAAATAGAAATAAATTAATTGGCCAACTAAAAATATATAGAAAAAAAAAATTAGCTGGGCATGGTGGCGCATGCCTGTAGTCCCAGCTACTCGGGAGGCTGAGGCAGAAGGATCGCTTGAGCCCAGGAGTTTGAGGTTGCTGTGAGCTAGGCTGATGCACTCACTCTAGCCTGGGCAACAGAGTGAGACTCTGTCTCCAAAAAAAAAAAAAACCCTAAAATTTGAAAGTATTTTAAAAGTAGTGTATTTTTTTCTTTCAGTGGCAATGGCTTCAACTAAGCCATTTGAACTCTTATTTTAATGAATCAATTACCTATCCAATCATTTATTGAGCATCATGTGATGTTAATTGTGTCAGTTTGGCTATGTTAACAGTACTCAGATATTTGGTCAAACATTATTCTAGCTGTGTCACCGAAAACTCGGCCACTTGTCCTTGGGTTGAATCAGAAGAATGAGGACAAGCGGTTTGAGGAGGAAGGAAAGAGAGTTTACTTTGCAAAGGAGGAAAAATGGTAGACTTTCTTGTCTCAGAATCCCAAATTTCCTGAACATAGGCAGAAACACAGAGCTTTTAAAGGGAGGGTTCTCAGCTTCAGGCAGTTACTGTCGTTAACTATTCTAACTGTCCCATCTCTGCCAAAGGCAAAGCCTGTGAAGTCCACTCAGACAACCGTCCACCTGGGGGGGCTGGTGCCACCCGGGAGTTTTAACAAAAGACCTGCTTTAGGAATGCCAGCCAGACTGCAGTCCCCGAAAAGAGTGGGAAAGTTTTAAAGAGACAGAAAATCTTTTTGCCCTTTTATTTTTCAGGCCATTCCCTGTTACATATTCCTCACTCTCAATATTTCTCTTCCATATCTGTGGGGGAAGGGGCGACTACTCTGTTCCAGATGTTTCTGTGGCTGTGTTTTACGGATTGTCCCACTTTTCTGGGTGGTGGCTCAACCTAGATAGCATCTGGGGAGGTAGTAAATCGGTCTGATTCGGGATATTGTGGGGGTAGCACTGACGTGATTTCCTGACAGAGACAATGTGGGGCACCAGAGAGGGAGGAGTCAGGGTAGCACAAGGTTTTTGGCCTTAGCAAGTGGAAAAAAAGCGTTGCTATTTATTGCGATGGGGGAAAGACTGAGGAGTGGGACTGTCTGATTTGGTTTCAAGTCAGCATCAGTATCCCTCATTTTATAATGGAAAACTTTTTTGTTTTTTAAGAACATGCATATGAGGCACAAGATTCTAGAATCTTCCAGATAATACTGCAACCACGAATCGTGTTAGAAGCTGTATGTCCATCACCACTTATCCTCACAATGTCTCTGTGACACTGGTGCTAGCGTGCCGATTTTATATTTACTACTGAATGCATTATGTAATACTTACTGAGTGCTTCTTGGGTTGTAGGCACAGAGAGGTGAAGTTGTTTACCCAAGCTTGCACAGCCAATAGGAGGCACAGCTGGTGTTCGAATTGGGTTGTGGGACCCTGGAGCCCCTATCCTTTCAAGATGCTGTTTTGTGCCTAATTGCAAAACTGAATGTTGTGCAGTCTCAGAAAGAAATGCTTGATAATGATTCGAAATTATCCATCCCCACACTCCAGGATAGGGAACTCAGTAATATATTTTTTCTTATGGCAGGGAAGTATTTGCTTTTCAAATTGCACAAATGGAAAAAATAAGCTTTCCCACATTGAAGAGGAAGTGTAACTAGACACTGCATGCTTTGCTTAGTCAAGGGGAAAATTTCAAAATAAAAAGCATTACGCATTTGGGGAAGTGGGTCAACAAGGCCAACAGGCCAACAAAGAATCAGAGAAATGTACACTTCTTCATGATAATTGTTTAAAATGGAAGGAGCAACACAAAAGCAGCATTCATCCTAAATTTGTACTTTGTCCAAGTTGATGAGCCTTGAACATGGTAGGGAAGAGCCGTGTGCAAGGTGGGGCATACAGTACATGCACATGGTTAGTCGGACTTGTCAATGCACTTGGTCTTCTTCTTTCTCTCAACTTCCTTTCCCTGAAATGACAAACAGCAACAGAACTAGGAAGACCCAGGCTTCGGTTCGTGTGTTTATTCTTGATGACTATCATCGTAGAGATGTGAGTTACCGGAGGAGGATGCCAGCTAAAGCTGGTGCAGGGCCAGTTTATAGAAGGAAGCTTTAGGGTAAAACCCCAGTTTAACTTCATAGGAAAACAAATATGCAAGGCAAATGCTTTATTTTGCAAACTTCTCTCCTTTAAAAAAACAAAATGAAAACTCATTTATTGTTTTCCTTTTGGTTATGATTTTAATGAAATCAAATGAACTCTTTTTGCACAGGGCAAATAGATACTTGAACTCCATTTCTGATGAATTCTCCTAATTTCTACACAACTGGTCACCTGGCTGCAGAGCTGCTCTCTGGGGGCGCTTCCTGCCCTTTTAACTCCCCTTTGCTAGTTCAATCAAATATGGGCACAGACCCCTACCTTACTTTTCCAAGGAGAAAGCAGAGACAAGATTACAGCTTCAATATGACATCCCTGAAGGTTCAAGGGTAGAGGAAGTGAGTCAGTGGTTAATGCTGCCCCATAGGGCCACTCTTGGGACCTACAGAAACTTGCTCAGGGCATTGAAGGGACTCCTGTCTGCTCCTAGCCTCCAGCCATCTGGAAGGGGCCTGCTGACCTCTCTAGAATCACAGTGCCCTCAGGCAAATCTTCTCACCTGCGTGGCAGGTACTCACACATCCTGTGATCAGAGGGAGGGAGAAGCTTCCTTCTGAATCAGGCTTTATGGCTCTCCCTCAAGTCTTCATTCCCTGGCCTGAGGTCCACTCTTCCCCAGGAGGACTGAGGCTCATTCTCATTTCTTTCAGGAGAAGCACCAATACCCCACCCACAGGGCTCCCCAAAACAGTCCCACCACACCCACACAGCTGGGCGGTGCCCGCTGGGAAGACTCAAAGGGACTCCATTAGCATGCAGTGAGGGCCGGGCCCGAATGTCCAGCTGCAGGCCTTGGGGCTGGCCTCTATCTGCAGTGACCAAATGCAACGCCACACATGTGTTGGCCTTTCCCAAGAATAAGCAATAATTTTTAGTAACAGAAAACTCTAAATACTTCTCTCAAAGAAGCAACACAGTCAGGGGTACGCACACTTCTAGGGGTTCCTGGTGATTTTCCAGAAAGTGCTGGCAACAGATGCTTTTAAGGCACAGTCTCTCCACCTATGAGCACCCCTGCCCCCTGCCTTTTTCCTTCTCTCTGTTGCCTTTAAATTGCTGAAGGTTCCAACTTCCCCTTTGAGGCATGTCCTCAAAATCTTGGCTTAATAAACCTCCATGGATTGAGATTTTTGCCTTAGTCATTTACTTGGGTCGATAGTGCCTATCACTTGGATTAGCAACATTAAAATCAACATTTTAAACTTTCATGATGCCTATTGTAGGGGCCAAAGGAAAACTTCCTCTTCATTCTCTAAAGCTTCGCTGAAGAATCAACTGATGAAAGGCAGATTAATCAGAGAGAAAGCATATAAATTTATCAGTGTGCATGGGGAGAACCGTGGGAGGAAAATCCTCTTTGAAGCTCACTCTTGTTGTTGGCAGAATTCAGTTCTTTGCAGTCGTAGGACTGAACACCCCATTTCCAGCTGACTGTCCACAGTGGCTGCCCTTAAGTCCTACGGGCCACCCTCATCTCTGGCCATGTGGCTTCCTCCATTGTCAAGCCAGCAGAATCTCTGTGCTTTGAATCTCTGACTTCCTCTTCTGTGAGGAGCTAGAGAAAACTCCGCTTTTAGAGGGCTCATGTGATTTAGGTCAGGGCCACCAGGATGACCTCCCCATCTGGAGATCACCTGTGCTAAATGATATAACCTAATCACAGGAGTAAAATCCTTCACATTGACAGTCCTGGAGATGATATGGTGTTCACAGCAGGGGTGGGGATCTTGGGGATCATCTTTGAATTCTGCCTACAACACCCAGCTTCGAGAATTATCAACCGATAGCCAACCTAGTTTCAACTCATTGCAGAATGGTTTCCTGGGAGCAGGCTCCAACATGGAGGTTAGCTTGCAGGAAGTTTAATAATAAGGAGCGCTCCCAGGATCAACTCTGTGCAAGGCAGGGAAGGACGCAGGACTGGGGAGAGGGAGCTCTAAAAAATGGTCCTCAGAGATGTCCCGAGGTGGGGCAACCCCTGATGGAGAAGATGCTGGGTGTGGGCTGCCGCAGGTAGGGGCTCACCATGGGCGGGCGAGGCCACCCTCCTCAATGCAGTACTTCCTGAAAATGCCGACAGGCTATCTCTTGGCAACGCTTCAGCAGGTGGGGGAATAAGACCTTCACTTGTGATGGGTGCGTGACAGCCATACATTGCACTGCATTTCTGCACCCCACTCACTTCCCCTCACCCATTATTAATTTGAACTCACTTCCCCTCACCCATTATTAATTTGAAGTAAATTCCAGATATCATATCACTTCATCTATAAACATTTTGGCATGCATCTTTAAAACACAAGGAATCATAATATCATTACGTGGTCCCAAATAAATTCATAATCCATATTATAAAAATTCAGTTAGTGTTAAAATTTTTAGTTGTCTTGTAAATGTCATTATTCCCCTCGCCCCACACACATATACACAACTGAAAATAGATAAACTCTCCTTATTTTTTCTTAAGATTTGTAAAAAGAAAATAAAAATCTCAGGACTACCCCCCTAACTTATGCAAAAGAGAAGGAAAAGGCCTTAGGGACCTGTGAAGAGCTGGCCCCACAGATCATTCATCAAGGAAATCCCTTGCTAGCCTCCCATAAGCAATGACATGCAAATTATAGCTTTAGATCTGCAGGCTAGTCTAGCTCCTAAAACTAATGGCTGTTCAATTCCACACGAATAATAAATTACAAGTTTATCTTGGCAGGTGCAGAACAGAGATAAGATAGGATGAGGTATTCTATCTACCCAGGGACATCTACATAATTGATGCTTCCTACACTCCCTTTTTCTCTTCTAACATTTCTCTTGTGTTATGTAAAATACAGATTTTCCTGGATCTCACAAGAATGTAACCATTTTGCCTCACTACACTCCCCCACCTTTTCTTTCCTTCTGTGTGCCTTTAAATGCTGAAACTTCCAAATTCCCCTCCAGAAAAACAGTGGCAGCTTTGTCTGTGGTTTGTGTTTTTCCCAGGCGCGTCCTCAACTTTGGCTTAAGAAACCTCCATTGATTGGGATTTTTGCCTCAATCATTTATTTTGGGTCAACAAATGGTGACCACAAAGGGACACCTCAGAGTAGAGCCCCTTTTGGCTTGCAGTGATTTCTTTCATCAGGGCTAAAGTACCAGCTAACTGATTGCAAGTTTTGCCAAGGCTAAAAAGTGGTCCTCTTTCCTGAGGTTTCTTGATCTCCCAAAATTTGAGGAGATTTTCTTGTTTCCAATTAAGAAGGTGAGTTTCCCGATTCTGTTAGGTAGTTAGCAAGGGGCACTGGGTCTCCTAGGGACGAGAGTGGGTGCTTTGCCTTGATGCAATTGCCCCCCCTGGGAAGAAGGACAAGGGTGGATCCCAGGTCCCCATCTTGGTCCTGCCCCACCTTGATCCTGCCCTGAGCTACTGCCTTACCTGGGGGAGGGGGGAGCACCCTACAAATCTGCCAACCATAACTTAGCCCGCCAGCTGCAAAAGAATGCAGAGGACTCTCTAGCCCATGGGCATAGCAGCATAGGTAACATAGAGTCTGGAAATTGACCTAGAACAACCTGCATGTGTAGAACAACCCATATGCAATTCCCAACTGTCCAACCAAAGTGGTTCCATGGTGACGTCTGAACTATGAAGGAGGTCCCAATCCAGTCACTGTAAAATAAGACACAGACCATAACCAACCCCTTTTGCACACTTCCTTCTGCTCTCTCTTTGCTGCAACAATGGGTCTGGTTGTCATCTGTGGTGAATGTGTCATGCTCTGTAAACCTACATCTTGCTCTTGTTCTATTATCCCATTGTTCTCTCCTCAATAAACCTCATTTTTGTGCTTGCCTTACTTTGGCATGTCTGGTCATTCTTCGGCCATGAGTGGACCAAGAACCAACATTTCAGACTGAAACCTGGTAATTCCATAAGGATGGGAGAACAGGCTCAGCGTGGGCCCCGTATCTAGGTAAGGTGCCGGTCTGGGGTTTCATTTTAAAATTTGACAGCTGAAGATTAAGGTTTATTGTCAGCTGGCTATAACTTCTCTTTATGCTTACAGATATATATCTCAACAATATATTAATTGTGCAATTGCTTCTACTGTTTTTTGACTTGGTTTGTCTTATGTTAGATTTGACCAACTCTTGCTCAAAACTGACAGAGCTCTAAATTATGGACAATGAGGCTTCTAAAATTGATTCAAAGCCCCACAGCTGCAGTACACCAGCTAGTTAAAAGAAATCAAAATATTTTACCCCAAAATATGTTTCTTTGACATATTCTTAGATGGCTGCTATAGTGCTACAGACCTGTCCTTTGTGGGGGGAAATTTACAGCTATAGAGAATGTCCATCAATACACCCAGGACTTTCTTTACTCATCCAGGAAAGATTAACTGAGAGTCTGATACCTTTAAAGGTTTGGAAAGAAACATTTACCACCAGTTCTACCTGAGCACTACGACTGTGAGTCTTTATCTACACAGCAAGGCTGCCTTTGCTAGCCTTTTCTTTTCTCCTTCCCAAACATGTTTTGCTGCTTCCAAACCCCCATTTAAACAAACAGACAAACAAACAAAAAACCCTCTGTACCTCATTGAGAAGTTAAGTTTTCATTCTAAAGGCTCCCATGTATACATGTTAAAAACTAATTTAAATGTCTTTTTCTCCAATTAATCCATCTGCCTTGTGTCAGTGATTTTTTGGCAAACCTGTCTGGGGAAAAGGACTTTACTCCCTACAGTTTAAAACCACTCTTTTCTTCTGAAAAGCTGCAACAGAGAAAACCCAGAAACCTGATTGGCCAACAAAAAGAGTAAAACTTTCTTACCAGCCAGTTTCCTGGCCTCTCTCTATATACAGTCTGGTTGAACAGAAAGTAAAGATCACTGTTTACAGGGTTTTGACTAATAGGAGAAAAGGATTTGTGTGACTAGTCTTGGTAGTATACAAAAACCCTGGTATACTCTGGGACATTGTGATCTGATTCCATATTGTTTGGTCCCTTTCCTTCCCCCTCCCAAAATAGTGTTTTCATTTGTTCTGTCTTTCTGTGTTGTTCTGTCACAAAGAGGGGTATCAGATAAACTCCCCTCTCATCTTGTTTTATGCCCTTGAAAATATGTCTTGTGACCACACAGGATACTCTGTCTTGGTCTCCATCATCTGGGGGATGTAATTTTTGGGTCAGCAGTACGATGGCCCGCATGAAAAACAACTGAGAACCCAAGATTTTTTTTTTCTGTTCCAAACATGTCAAGTTCTTTATCATAAGAGTAATTGTGAGCTGGGTGTGGTGGCTCACGCCTGTAATCCTAGCACTCTGGGAGGCTGAGGTGGGCGGATCGCTCAAGGTCAGGAGTTCGAAACCAGCCTGAGCAAGAGCGAGACCCCGCCTCTACTAAAAATAGAAAGAAATTAATTGGCCAACTAAAAAAAAATATACGGAAAAACTTAGCCGGGCATGGTGGCGCATGCCTGTAGTCCCAGCTACTCGGGAGGCTGAGGCAGGAGGATCGCCTGAGCCCAGGAGTTTGAGGTTGCTGTGAGCTAGGCTGATGCCATGGCACTCTAGCCTGGGCAACAGAGTAGGACTCTGTCTCCAAAAACAAACAAAAAAAGTATTTGTGATAAAATACTTTATATTCATAGATAAAATATATCTTTATCACAAGAGTATTTGTGATAAAGATTGTGAAAAGGCCCATCAATAAGTGGCTTTTGCTGTTTCAACCTGTGTTGCTGGGTTAGTGCTGAGAGAGTCCAGTCCTAGGAGGACCTGCCCAGTGTCACAGAGTAACCGATATGTGACTGGCAGCACCCTCCATAAATGTGTGAGTTACCACTATCCATCCTCACCTGTCTGTGGCCGCAAGAGTCTTTTGTTATCTTAGTCTATTTCTGCAAAGTGAGGGCATCTTTGGGATTGCTGCTTCTCTAAAGAGACTATATGGATTAAGTTGCTTTGGAATAAATACAACATTAAAAACTAATGGCCAAAAGATAGATCCTTTAAATTAGAAATACTCCTAATTTTTTTAAAGATTAGGTTTTAGAGATCTTTTATTCTAAACAATTGATTTATTTGTGTTTATGGGAAGATCATTTTTTTTTGAGGAGAAGGAAAGAGAAGTTTATCAATTTGCTGGCAAATGAGGTTGGTGGACTCCTGTCTCAAAGCACCAACGTCTTCCTCTGAGCAGAAGTACAGAGCTTTTTAAGTTTCTGATTAATCCCATGGTCCCATCTTCAGCTAGGACAATCTTGACCTCCACCTGGGCAATTCCTCTGAGCCATCTCCTGTGGCACAAACAACAAAGGATGCTCTCCTGCCCCTCCTGACCACTAGCCTGAGGCAGGGATGTAGGTTTTAGTTCTCAAAAAGGGCGAGGGGGTTTTGAAGAGACAGAAAACATTTTTACCCCTTTTCAGGCGATTCTCCCTGTTACATGTTCCCCACTGTCAATTTTACCCTTCCAGGGAGGAGGGGCGATGCAGTCATCGAGCTACTTCCTGATGAGTTGGGGTGATGTTATTATAGATGGAAGGTACAGATTATAAGGTGAAAAAGGGCATAGGCAAAACCACAACCATGAGGACTGACAAGGTGAAATGGACTGCCGTCTTGCACACAATGTCTGATGCAGGACGGGGTTAGAAGAGAAACATGGGGCCTCTGAGTGCAGAGCTACCAGTTGTACTCAGTAGGTGAGCCGAGAGACCAGCTTTTACAAATTCAGAAATCATGTACAGAAATACTTGTAGCAAACGAGGTTTAGGATAACACACCCAGCGGCAAGACAGATGAACAGAAGAGGCAATAGCCCCAGGAAATCCTCACTGAGGAATTGTCTCTCTGTCCTATAGACCAGCGGTCCCCAACCTTTTTGGCACCAGGGACTGGTTTCATGGAAGACAATTTTTGCATGGACTGGGGTGGGTGGGGGGGCGGCAGAACTCAGGTGGTGATGGAAGGCCTGGATCCTAACAGGCCACAGACTGGCACCAGGCTGCGGGCCGGGAGTTGGGGACTGTAGCTACAGACAGAACCAAAAAAGATTAGTGAAAATGTCAACATTTTCATTGTTTTCCTTTATTTTTGAAACAGATACTTTAGATCGCCTAAGGCTGGCCCTTCCACTGGGTGTGACACATCTTTACTTTGGTATGATGGATCCAAAGTTTCACTTCTGACCATTTCAACAAGGTGTGAGTTGCTAGATGCACTTCATAGGGTCCCTTCCTCTTCTCTGTTTCCAATGGGGCAGGGACCTGAAAGAGGCAAACTCATGTGTAGTTGTTAGCAACTGACCTGCTCATTTGACACATTGCTTTACTCTATTCTCTGTTACTAATGGTTATATTACCATACTTACCTTAGGATGTAAGGAAGGGTCCCTCATAAACTATTTTTTTAGGGGCTTAAGTCTGTTTCTAAAGGGCTACCCTTATCCAGAGGAGGGCAAACAGCAACATCTTATCCCACTTTAGATGGGTTTCTTGCATCAATTCCAGGATGTATGCAATTTCTTTCTTTTTTTCTTTTTTTCTGTAACAGAGGCTTGCTCTGTTGCCCAGGCTAGAGTGCTGTGGCATCAGCCTAGCTCACAGCAACCTCGAACTCCTGGGCTCAAGTGATCCTCCTGCCTTAGCCTCCCAAGTAGCTGGGACCACAGGCATGTGCCACCATGCCCCGCTAATTTTTTCTATTTTTAGTAGAGACGGGATCTTGCTCTTGCTCAGGCTGGTCTTCAACCCCTGACCTCAAGCGATCCTCCCACCTTGGCCTCCCAGAGTGCTAGGATTACAGATGTGAGCCACCTCGCCCAGCCGGATGCATGCAACTTCTATTCTAGGTGTAGGGCTTTGTTTGGTTTACCTCTGCTACAAAGGAGAGTCCATCATCACTCTTGTGAAAAGTCCAGGGCTCCTTGGAGTGTACTCCTGGGTCCTGTTGACAATGAGGTGCCTGCTGACGTCCTTGCTATAGGAGGAGGAGCTGCTGAGCCGTCTCTGTAGCTGTCTGTCCACGCCGTTCCTCACCAGCATGCCATTCTCTACCTGCTGGGCCTCTTTGCCTGGACTGAACCATGTGCAGGCTTGCGGAAGCCCGAACGTCAAAGAGCAACGGCAGTCTCCTGCATCCTTCACCAGTCCCTGGTATTCATCCAGCAGGAGCTTGGTGGTGCCCCCTGGAGGTGAGTTCCTGTCGCTTCCGAAGCAACCCTTGGTGTTCCTGCTGCCTGCCCAGTTCTGCATCCTGGGCCCGCTGCGACAAGTTTCTCAGCCACCACTTGTCTGCAGCTGCCTCACTGCCACCTGGCTCCTCCCCCGCTACCCCCTACCTGGCTTGCGGCTGGTGCAGGGATTGGCGTAGTGGCCCCGGGGGAAGGGGCCCCTCCAAACCACTTCTGTTTATGGGGCTAGCGTCAATCGAATCCCCATTGTCTATTTTGCCCAGGGCTCCTGTGGGGATATTTGGAGGCAGGGGCTTCTGGGCCCTCTCCTTTACTCTCTGAGTCCTCGACTTTAAAAAAATGATTTGCTTTCCTGGGGGCTTCCTGTCACTGGGAATCTTTTACAATTTTGGGCAATGTTCCTTTCAAGGTCCCTCTTTTTTACAAAATGTCACTCTGGGACAGCTTTTTTGCTCATTCCCTTTGTCTCAAAAAACCCTTTAGCTGTTTTTGCACATTCAAGCCCCCTATCTGATATTGTCGTAAATTGCCCACCCTGGCTATGGGTTTCTTCAGGCCCAAATTGAGTTTGCTTCCGGGGAGACCATGCTGAGCCCCGAGTCATAATTTACTGGGCGTGAGTCAGAAGAGTTAGCTCAGGCAGTGCCCTCCCGGGCCCCTTCCATGGTGTCAAGATGGTGGTGGTGACAGGCTGTGTGTGGCAGTTCTCCCTCCTGCCAGGTCTGCTCCTAGGCCGTGGGTCCACCTGGAGCCTTGCTCGGGCTGGCTGTGGAGTTCCGGTGGGGGTGGGAGGACCTCACTTATCAAAAATCTTACAAACACAGATCATTTTGTATACCATAAACAATGAGTTTAAGCAGAGAGCTTGAGACTCAACATTTTAAATCTGTAGTGGCAGGTCGACCATTTGAGGTCTGAATTTTCCTTGATATAATTTGCCCTTTAGTAAAAACTTCAGCACAAGAATTGGCCATCCTAGAAAACCTGGCATGTCTTTGAACCTTGTACAAATACTTGTAGGTAGAGGCACCATAAATCAACTGGGATACCTGAAGGGTGTCGTTCTCTTTGTCTTTTTTTATTTTTAAAGGATTTAAGAGGCAATGGAGAAGACCCCTTTAGAATGCACCTCTAAATCAAAATTAGGATCCAAACAACAAATTCCTGGGAAAAGAACCAACAGCTCAGAATAAACCCAAGGACCATCCACCACTACTTTTCCTCACACTCCATACAAACAGTACCACAATACCAAAACTCACCAGGCAAGTGGTACAAAAACTCGCAAACAATTAAACACGAACAATATAGGGATTTCCCAACACAAACAATCTAAAATGTCATGGCCTATCAATCAAATGTGAATTTTCATTTAACAGCCACTTCTTACACTTCACCATGTACATTGAATTACAATAACACCATTCTCTTTACACATAGGTTTGTAGCTAAAGTTCTTTCTTAGGTTGTAACAAAACTCACAAATAACAAACAGACAATACAGGGTATCCTTAACACAAAAATTCTAGGACCTATCAAACAAATGGGACTCCAAAGGGGACAAATGGCACTTCAGATGGTGCCTCAAATGCCTTTCCATAGGACTGGAAGGTTCACAAATGGGAATCCAAAGGGGATAAATGCCACCCCATCTGGAAGGTTCAAAACCTCCCTAAATGGGTGGCCGTATCCCCTCATTCCCTGGGAAATCCTCCCCAAATGGTGGCCTAGTCTCTAGTCCCCCCATTCCCTGGAAACTGCAAATGAGCTCCTAATTCAAACCACGTTCCTAGCTCCACTCCAACCTCCTGACTTCTACACCTAAAAGGTGCCTCAAAATGAACAAAACCAACAGGAAGATCTGAAAACCCCCACATGGGTGGAATCAGGGTCTTGGTGTGCATGCCAGGGAACTTACCAAATAAATGGCTGAGGCTGTCCAGATGTTTCTAGTTCCATTTCCTTCTCCTCAACTCAGTTCAGGTTGTGGGGAGCTACGTGTAGTTTGGAGAGACAGAGACAAGAGTTTCCTGGAGCTAAAACAGCCTCTGGCAGCTGCTAGGGCCATCCCTTACTCTCTCACCTTGAAAAGGAGTTTGCTCTTACCCATGAAGACTCATGGTTTTGACCCAGGGCTGCTCCCTGCCTCTTCCAGCAATCATGGGGTGCCATTCCACCAGGGTTTTTATGGGCCCCACCCACGGACACCAAATTCTGTTACTGAAATTTCAGCACTTGTCCCTGAAGCCCCATCAGGATAACAAGAACATGTAGTTTGAGGAGAAGGAAAGAGAAGTTTATCAATTTGCTGGCAAATGACGAGGTTGGCAGACTTATGTCTCAAAGTACCAATGTCAAATTTTTTTTTTTTAAAGGCACATAATGGTATCATGGCTAGTCTGAAAAATTCTCTTGATAAAATTAAAAAGCAAAAATCTAACCTACAAGATAAAAATCCTTTGTATGCTTCCCCTGAAGAACAGCTGCCCCTGCAGGAATGATAATAAAGCTAGTTCACCTTGTGGCCTAATGATTAAAATTCTGTGCTTTCACCAAACACACTGGGTTCGAGTCCCCATCAGAGAGTGAGTCTCTCTTGGTTTGACATTTAGCGTAACTTTTGACTTTCTGAGGTACTCATTTATTAGCAATCCTTTTGCCTTGCTTAGACACTGTTTTTTTTGAGACAGAGTCTCGCTCTGTTGCCCTGGGTAGAGTGCAGTGGTGGCATCAAGCTCACTGCAACCTCCAACTCCTGGGCTTAAGCGATCCTCCTGCCTCAGACTCCTGAGTACCTATGTCCAAAAGACAGAAAGATCACAAATCAACAATCTAATGAATCACCTCAAGGAATAGGAAAAGGAAGAACAAACCAATCCTAAACCCAGCAGAAGAAAAGAAATAACTAAGGTCACAAGAGAGCTAAATGAAACCAATTTCAAAAGAATTATATGGAAAACTGATAAAACAAAAAAAATACCAAAGCCAGGAAAGGACACAACAAAAAAAGAAAACTATAGACCAATATCTCTTATGATTATAGATGCGAAAATTCTCAGTAAAATCCTAGCAAACCGAATCCAGCCGCACATCAGAAAAATAATCCACCACAACCAAGTGGGCTTCATCTCAGAGATGCAAGGATGGTTCAACATATGCAAATCTATAAATGTGATTCACTACATAAATAGAAGCAAAACCAAAGACCATATGATCTTCTCAATAGATGAAGAAAAAAAGCATTTGACAAAATTCAGCACCCTTTTATGATAAGAACTCTTAACAAAATAGGCATAGATGGAGCATACCTCAAAATTATAAAAGCCATAAATGACAAACCCACAGCCAACATCATACTAAACGAGATAAAATTGAGAGCATTCCTGCTTAGAACTTGAACCAGACAAGGTTGCCCACTGTCACCATTTCTATTCAACATAGTGCTGGAAGTCCTAGCAAGAGCAATCAGGCAAAAAAAAAAAAAAAAGGAAATCAAGAGTATCCAAACAGGGAAAGAAGAGGTCAAACTATTGCTCTTTGCTGATGATATGATCTTATGTCTAGAAAACCTGAAAGATTCTGCCAAGAGATTCCTGGAATTGATAAATAAATTCAGCAAAGTCTCAGGTTATAAAATCAATGTGCACAAATCAGTAGCATTCCTATATGCCAACAACAGTCAAGCTGAGAATCAAATCAAAGACTCATTACCTTTCACAATAGCAACAAAGAAAATAAAATACCTAGGAATACATTTAACCAAGGGGGTGAAAGACGTTTACAGGGAGAACTATGAAACACTGAGGGAGGAAATAGCAGAGGATGTGAACAAATGGAAAAATATATTATGCTTATGGATCAGCAGAATCAACATTATTAAAATGTCTATACCACTCAAAGTGATATATAGACTCAATGCAATTCCTGTTAAAGTACCAATGTCATTTTTTTTCTTTCTTTTTTTTTTATTTGTATATATTCATGGGGTAATGCAATGTCATTTTTTGTAGATCTAGAAAAAATTATTCTACACTTCCTATAGAACCAGAAAAGACCCCATATAGTCAAAAACAACCTTAAGCAAAAAGAACAAATCAAGAGGCATCACTGTACCAGACTTCAAGTTATACTACAAGGGTATAGTAACCAAAACAGCATGGTACTGGCAGAAGAACAGAAGCATAGACCAATGGATCAGAACAGAGAACCCAAATATAAAACTATCCTCATATTGTCATCTGATCTTTGACAAAGTAGACAGCAATATACACTGGGGAAAAGAATCCCTATTCAATAAATGGTGCTGGGAAAATTGGATAGCCACATGTAGAAGACTGAAACAGGATCCACACCTTTCACTTCTCACAAAAATCAACTCATGGTGGGTAACAGATTTAAATGTAAGGTGTGAAACTGTTAGAATTCTAGAAGAAAATTCTGGAAAAACTCTTATAGACGTTGGCATAGGCAAAGAATTTATGAAGAAGACCCCAAAGGCAATCGCAACAACAAAAATAAATAAATGAGACCTGATCAAATTAAAAAGCTTCTGCACAGCCAAAGAATCTGTCACAAGAGCAAACAGACAACCTACAGAATGGGAGAAAATTTTCGCATGCTACACATCCAATAAAGGGCTGATAACTAGAATCTATCTAGAACTCAGGAAAATCAGCAAGAGAAAATCAAACAACCCTATCAAAAAGTGGGCAAAGGATATGAACAGAAACTTTTCAAAAGAAGACAAAAAAATGGCCAAGAAACATGAAAAAATGTTCAACATCTCTAATCATCAGGGAAATGCAAATAAAAACCACAGTGAGATATAACCTAACTCCAGTAAGAATGGCTTTTATCAAAAAGTCACAAAACAACAAATGCTGGCATGGATGTGGAGAGATAGGAACACTTACACATTGTTGGTGGGACTGTAAACTAGTAAAGCCTGTATGGAAAGTAGTATGGAGATACCTCAAAGAACTAAAAGTAGACCTACCATTTG
>VBSM01000272.1:103752070-103770527 GCA_008086735.1 Cheirogaleus medius | reverse complement strand
AGGAATGCAGGTTGCCTCCGGAGGTTGGAAAAGGAAAGGAAACCGGTTTTCCCTGAGAGTTTCCAGATGGAACAGCCCTGCGGACAGCTTGATTTTAGCCCACTAAGACCCGTTCTGGACTTCTCAACTGCAGAACTCACAAATCTCTAATAGACTGTGTGTTGTTTTAAGCTGCTGTTTGTGGCAAATTGTTAGAGAAGTGGCAGAAAACTAACAGAGATATTTATTACGAGGATTAGACCGAGAGCAGTTATGGGGTGGTGAGAGCACGGGGAGACTGTCGCCGGTGCAGCCGGTGCAGGGCAGTGGGCGGCGGCTGGAACACAGAGCTGAGCATGATCCGGGACAGCGAGGTCACTCAGTGGAATGGGCGGGAACAAACTGAACCCCCAGGCAGGTGAGAACCCACGTGGTCTCACCACTCTTCCATGTAACCGCACTCAGCCCAGGACCTGGAGGAGCCACCAAGGCCCCGGGTCAGCCCCGAGGCAGAGCCGCACCTGCACCCTCCACCCCCGGGCACACTGCTCTCAAGGTGATTGCTAACCCGGACCCAGTCTGGGCCATCGTGCAAATGCCGAGGAGGCTGAAGACTGCTGGGTGTGCCGGCCTGTCCACCTGCTGGTCACTGCCTGCCCTGGCTGGTCCTGTCTGGCAAAACTGAAACGAGGAGCAGAGACCTGCACACCGTGAGTATCCCCACAGGGCCACACATGTCCCTCTTCGTTCTCATTTTCCAATTTCTCTCACTCCAGGCTCCAAGTATTTGCCGGGGTGCATTTGCAGGAGCAAGTAAAGGCATGCGATCCATTCATTCATTTAAAAACATGCGCTGAGCACCTACTTCATGCCAGGCGTCCTGCTGAGTTCTGGGGCCACCATAGTGAACAAGACCATCCCAGTCTCTGCCTTCTCAGAGCTGACAGCCACTAAACAAACATTTCCAGGGTGACATGGAGGCACGGGGTGCTGCAGCAGGGGGTGCCCAGCCAGAGGGGGAGGGCTGTCCTCAGGGGCAGGGAAGTCTTCGCTGAAGCACAGATATTGACGTTGAGAACTTGGCCAGGAGAAAGGAAGGAGGCGGCTTCCAGGCAGAAGAATGTGCCATGAATCTGAGATGGCGAAGAGCCTGAAATACTCCAGGAACAGAGCAGGTCAGGGTGGCCGGGCTGGGGACCGCGTCAGGTGAGACAGCATGGAAGGGATGTGGGGCATAACCTGTGGGCAGTGGGGAGGCTCCTGGTGTGTTCAGCACGTTGCCTTTCGAGGATCCCTCTACTCTTCGAGGAGAATGACTTGGAAAAGGACGAGAGGAAGCTGGCGTGTGGCCACCCGGGTGAGGAAATATGGAGGCTTGAGCAAGGTGGGGCCATCGGGTGGAAGTGAAAGGGTCCAAGAACTTTCTAGAAGGTGGGATGAGTAGGACCTGAAGGACTGGATCAGCAGTGAGGAAACAGCAGCCAAGGACACCTCAGAGGTTTCTGGTTTGGGCAAAAAGATGCACCATGGGTCCATTTACCTGGAGGGGAGGGGAGTTTGGAGGTTCATTAGCTTAGCTCAACGTATTGATTTCTTAGCAGGAGATCAAGAACTGTATGTGCTGAGTGGGGTAAAGAGGTGACTCAAGAGGGCACAGTCTAGTAGGCAAAGTAGAAATGGACACAGATAATGCAATACAGCAGGATCAGACGTCAAAAAGTACTTGTCCTAGAGTTATCTGAAGGAAAGAACTCAAAGGAATTCTTTTTTTTTTTGAGACAGAGTCTCACTCTGTCACCTGGGTTAGAGTGCAGTGGTGTCATCATAGCTCACTGCAGCCTCAAACTCCTGGGCTCAAGTGATCCTCCTGCCTCAGCCTCCAGAGTAGGTGGGGACACAGGTGTGCACCACCATGCCTGGCTAATTTCTACTATTTTTAATCACCTGGCTAATTTTTTCTATTTTTAGTACACAGGGTCTTGCTCTTGCTGAGGCTGGTCTCGAACTCCTGACCTCAAGGAGGTCCTCCCACCTTGGCCTCCCAGAGTGCTAGGATTACAGGTGTGAGACCCACACCAGCCGGAATCCATTTCAATTCAACAGACCCCTTATTGAGCAACTACTCACAGTATACCAGGCACCAACTGACTTGAGGAACCCAAAAGGAATAAACACAATTCCTGACCTCACAGAGCTCACGCCCATTGTGAAAGAGAAGACAAACAGAGAAGTGATAGAAATATGAACCAACATGTGATCAGAGTCAAGTGAGAGAGGATAAGAGGTCCGGCTCCTCAGAAAGGCCTGCACCACCACAGGATGGAGATGCTTCTCTGAACTCATTGTGCTTAGGACAGAATTATATTGCAATGGATTTATTTTTCTGACTATATAATGTTTACAGCATTAACTTTCTTAACCATTTTAAATTGTAAATACAACCTGTTATGCAATAATGTAGCAAATATAAGTTTCTGTATAAGGCATTATTTATACTGGTTTGGGGGCTTGGAGGACCCAGTAGTACTTTTGAGGCTTAACATTACTAAGGTTGCCAGACAGAAGGTAAGACACCCAGTTGAGTGTGAATTTCAGATAAATGAGTGAATACTAAAAAATTGTTTATCTGAAATTACAGATGCAGCACAAAGATGACTTCTATGTTTATGTGGTAGAAGTAATTTAGAAGATTTCAAAGAGGGAATGATATATTTTTATACTAAAAAATTCATGAACATCTTTCTATAAGTAAAATGCCAGCATATTCAAAGCATTGTACAACACCCCAAAAAATGATAGGGTATGTCCCATGCAGTATTTGGGACATACTAAAAAAATATTGTTTACTTGATATTCAAACTTAATTAAAATTTAACTGGATGTTCTGTATTTTTATTTGCTACATCTAGCAACCTTAAATGATAGACACACTCTTCAGCTACGCACTGCCTATTTATGTTTTCTCATGACAGCCATGTAAGAATTTCTTAATAGCAGCCAGTTGTGAGCCAGACCAGAGTGGCTTGTTGCCCCCTAGTGGTGAATCTGGTCAATGTTTGTGCCTTCAATGCCCCCACTAAATCACTATTAAACACTTAATTCCCAAGTGTCAGCTACAAAGGTTAATAAAAGAGAAATCTCTTCCTAGTTACCATGTTAGACACACATACAGGTACAGGTGGGGCAAAAAGATGACTTCTATGTGTGTATACGGTGGAGATCTTTTGGGAAGATTTGCGTGAATGATGTACCTTTATACTAAAAAAACTCATAATTTTTCTACAAGTAAAATTCCAGAGTATTAAAAGCATTATACAATTTGGGAACAGATAATAGAGTCAAGTACACAAAATGCACTATGCTATTACATATTTAAGGATTAATTTTGGAAAAATGGATTTTCTACTGGAAAGATAGGAAAACAGGGATTTTTAAAATTCAATTCTCCCTCAGCTTCTTCCTCGATGATGGATCCAGAAAACTTTGGGGAAAGGTGGCAGGGGTGGTGAGTCACTGTGAGAAGGAGTGTTTAATTCAAGTTATTGAGTACTGTAATTTTTCAATTCCCTCTCTCTTCCCAAGCCTTGTTTTCTCCCTAAGCCAGAATATCTACCGTCAGCTTTTTCTTTCTACACCCTCATCATTATTTCTTAATTCGCAAAATATCTTCTGCTAGAAGATGAGTTCCAAGTGGGGATAGATCACAGAAATGGTGGGAAACTTCTATATTCTTTGTATGAAAAGACACTATCAAATTCTCTCTTCTTGCCTTTGCTCCCCTCAGGGGAAGAAAAGATATCGCTATTTTCCATCAATATAGATATCACACCGCAAATATCCACTTATATTTATGTTGCCCTCAAGACTTATGATTCTGTAATCAGCCTAAGCCCAAGAAAAAAAGTAATGAGAAAAAACTGGAAGTTACAGGTATTTTATCACTGCTAAGTGACGGCATTTCTTGGGCATCAGAGATGACTTATTTAATTAATATTTGCTTCCCTGTCCATTGTGAAAAAGAATTTAAGGAAGCTTAGAAACACAAAAACAGAAGGGTTCCCAGCATGAATACAGATTGTGTTCAACTTCCGAGTCAAATGTGTTTAGATGGCAGGGGAGGGACATTTACCTGGGTGGCTCAGGAGCCTCCTTGGAGTGAACTTATCCTGCGAGAAGTAGTATTAATATGGGAACGGGGAAAGCAGTTGAGTTCAGGAAAGCAAGGAGATGCACCGCCACCGCAAACTTTCACCAAAAGGCCGGGCTCCAGTCCAGTCTTGAGAGTGTGAAGAGAAAGCAAACAAGCTCGACCTCCATGGGTCCTGCGGGAGCCATCGAGGCTCCTTCAGGGTCCTCAGCGCTGGGCCCTGGAACATCTGGCACAGGCAACAGTCACCTCTGTTATGATACCTTTTAAAGGCATCCGCTGCAGCACCTTTGCTGCACAAAATTTGTTAAATTCAAGTACAAAAAACCCCAACAAAAACCAAAGACTTTCAGGCCCAGTGTTTATTATATAAAATTGTTTATATTAACAGCAGCAGGGTTTAAGACAAAAACACAAATGAAATAAAACATACAAGTTTGTTGCATAGAAACACTGACAACATGGCTACGTTGTTCTATAATACAACCCACAAAACACACAAACATTGTCAGATACACCCCCTTCTTCACATTTTAGATTTCATTCATTCAATAATTATTTTCTGAGCACCTTCTATGTGCACGGCCCTGCATTGGTAGGTGCTGGGGACACAGTAATGAACAAAATTAAGTCCCTGCTCTCACGGAGCCTCCGATTCTAGCGTGGGGAAAGACAGACATCAATCAAGACAAATACACATTAGAACATGTCGACAGTCACAGCACTACCAGGGGAGGGCATGGAGAAGAGGGAAGCTTCTGTACACCCTCAACTCCTTAGGAGCAATTTGAGGCTGCTTTAAATGTCATAGTCTCTTTTGGTGGGAAAGATATAAACTCTAAATTATATTTCTAAAGTAACTTTTTTAGAGATTGCAAATTTCTGGCCAGACTCTTAAAGTTCATACTTCGGAGCAGCATTTCTAATTTTCTAATTAGAATGTATCTTAGTAAGTACTTTATGGCCATACTAACAGAATAAAGCCCACATCGTGTGTGCGCGCATGTGTACTGTGTTTCCCCGAAAATAAGACAGGGTCTTATATTTATTTTTCCTCAAGACACCCTAGGGCTCATTTTCAGGGGATGTGTTATTTTCCCCTCAAAGCCTCAGCTTGCAGCACGCACAGGATGGCCGGGACCTGACAGGGGGAGCCGACCTTGTTGGTGGGGCTGCCCGCACCTTTCCCGTCACCTCTGGGATAGTAGCTGTCACGATGGGGCAGATGAGAAGGGCTGCTTATCTTCTTTACAGCTCCACAACGAAATGCATGGGTTGTGCAGATACGCTGCCTAGCCACGCCCATCACTAGGTCTTATTTTCGGGGTAGGGCTTATATTGCGCAAATGCTTAGAAATCCTGCTAGGGCTTGTTTTATGGGTAGGTCTTATTTTCGGGGAAACACAGTAGGTGTACATATACAGACAGATATATATATCTGTATGTGCTTATAGGCCCATGTCACCACTTATATATACACATGCATATTAATGCATACATATTAATGTTAATATGTCCTATATATTAATATAATATTTCTGGCTCTAATGATACAAGTCTTTCACATACATTCTTAGATTTTATCTAGTCGAAGAACTACCAATACCATAATTCTGAGGCAGTTTATTGGTGCCCCCAAGTGCATGGTGTTTCTAAGTAAACTGTTGTTCAGAAAAAATACTTATCTCATGACTGAGCACATCCTGATTAAGCAACATGCAGAACACAATGAAGGATGGAATAGAACTGCCTTTTCACGTCTAGAAGACAAGGCAAAAATGAGTCTGTTTTTTTTTGCTGCTGTTGCTCAGGTGCTTGTTCACTGAAAACCACAGATGGTTTCAAAACTTTAAGACCGGTGTTCACGTATCTTAGGGCCTAACAACTTCACTGGTGTCTTTTCATGTCAAGACCTGCATTTTCCTTTCTCCACATCCTACAATGGTGTTGTTTCTTTTCAGGATGTACAGTCTGAAGCGGCTTTTCCCTGTGATGAACAAAGGCCTGGAAGTGCTAGACAGGATCACTTAATTGGTCTAGTCGGAAAGGCAGACCAGTGGTGGCGGGGAGTCATGACATGTTCCCAATCTTCTCTTTAAAAAGGCAAACTTCCAAAGTGACAGGGCCTTTCCAAGTGTAAGGCCAACCCAGCAGATGTGCTTCACAACAAATGCCTCTGGTGACAAAGATGAAAAGGTGTCACTGCAGGCTCTCCAGCTGAGAGCTGTGTCTCAGGGGAGATCCCTGGGCCTCCTTGGCGGCCCGTAGTCCTCTTCTAGAACGATCAGGACGCTGGGGCGGCAGATCCAGGAACACGCATGGTGTGGTCTGCAGACCTGTGCCCAGGATGTGCTGAGAGTCCCAGCCTCTCTAGGGCTGCTGCTTTCAGCCTTTCCTCCCACCGGCATGACCCTGTGATCTCAGCAGAGACGACTACATAAATGAGACTGGCCTCAGTGACCGACACTCCCCAGCACACTCTGTGACTTCATCTTCTTTCTCTTTCACTGGTCCCTGCTGCAACAACTAAAGGGAGAATTCTACCCTAGGGGCCATCGGAATTCCCAGCCTTCCTGTCTATAAAGAGTATCCAGGGAGAATCCCAAATATTAAGTAATTTAAAAATAAGTTATAGGTGCCTTTGGAAAGCATTATATAATTTTTAAATTAGGTTTTTGTTCCTAGTTACATTTTCTCTCACCTTGGTATTCAATAATTTGTATTTCCTTCAGTGAATGCGGCTGAGCAGAACGGGTACCTGAATACTGCTAGACAGTATAGAGAAGCAGGTCCAGTATTAAAAATGACCAGATGAGCCATAAGAACATACATACATAGTGGGTCAATAATTAAAAGTTGATTATATACATTATTCTTATTTATTCATTCTTTTTTTTTTTTTTTTTTTTTTTTACCAAAGTCACTTCTTTCCTACTGAATTATTCTACTTCTGTCTCTTATATCATTGGCATTTTCTGGTCTCAAGATTTCTTGCATACACATTTTGACTAACTTGTTTATACCCTCAGATCTTAAAATAAAACAATGGCTTCTCTAATTAGATAGTTACCCAGTTTCCATGATTTCAGTAATTACAAATTCTAATCAGAAGCTATTGTTCTAGTAAGTCATGAATCAGGAAGTCCTAGTGCATAGTGAAAGATTACCTGGTTTTCATCCCGGGCCACGTGAGGGACAGGTAACTGTGGTGTAGAAGCCAATGTTCTGGGATAAATGGATAGAATTCCCCAAATATTTTTAAGGATCATCTTTCTAGCATCTGTGGTTGTTTTCTAGGGTAAGTTACTCTTCAGAAAACCAAGTGATAACAGTGTCCGGGCTTACCTACATACACTTCCTACAGCAGTATTAAAAGAAAAGAAATATCTCTTGAAAAAGAATGAAATGTGATACCGGGAATGAAGAACAAACAGCTGACACACGCGGTAGGCCGCAGCACCCGTGACGATAAGTGACAGGAACACAAATACCATCCTTCGCCACAGAGCACGACTAGCACCGTGGTACTTGAGCTGTCATGAGAAAGATGGGTGGTGATCTTCTTGACCTGACTCATCTCATCAAAGACAAGACCGATGACAGGTCTCTCAAGATTGGAAAAGAATGTAGGGAACTTTTCTCCCAACTCCTGTAATTTCATTTATAAGTAGTCAAGTGCTTGCCTGTATTGTTAGGACCTATGATCTGAAGATGTTTTTTCTTCCCCAACAAGCAAATATCCTCCTTCATAATTACTGAGAAGAGCAAGGAGCTCAGGATCCAGTGAACTCCTACAAAACAACCTAATTAATACTTTATAGAGTTAATTTCTGGTCACACTGTTTCCTGTTCTAGAAGTTCTTCACCTATTTTACTTCCACTATTTTCATCTTCATTAGAATAGTTTCCTGAATCTTCACTGGTTTGGGAACTGTATTTTTTGTGATCTTCATCAATTCGATTAGTTTCTTCTACTGTAGTAATTGTGTTTACATTTTCAATTATAAAACATTTTTCAGTTTGTTCCTCAGAAGTTGAAAGCAGAAGATTCTTTAATGGCTGTTCAGATAAATACTAATTCAAAACAAGGAAAGAACAGAAATGGGTTATTTAAAATAATAAAAATTTGTTTTCTAATTAAAATAGCTTTAGTTTCTATGTCCATTATTTAGAAAACCTATCTTTTAGCATGCATATTCAAGTCAAGTAAGAATATACCAAATGCACTGTAATGTCTAGAATAAAATCATCAGTAAGGTCATTCATATCTGAGTACTTTTTGGGTGAGTTTATGAAGAGCATCTAAGAAAGGTGCACTGTGCTCTCAAGAGTAGGGGTGGAAGAGCATTTGAGAAGATTAAAGGGGGACAGCATTGGGGATTATGAAAATTTTATTTGAAATAATAATAATTTTTTTATCCAATCCACAGATATCTGGGAAAAACATAAGTGAGAAATTTTTTCATGTTTAAGAATAATTAGCTGTTGGAACTAGCTAGTTTTAAACAATAGCTATGAATATTAGAGTATATAAAAATGATATTTAAAAATTCAGAGGTATAAGAATAAAATAGTTAATATTTGCTGAGCACTTTTAGAGTGCAAAAATTTTTATGGTTTATCTCCTTTGTTCTACACAATGCATGGGATAATATTATTTTTTTAATTCCTCCTAAGATTTCCACATCCTAATGGGGTAGTATTATTGGCTCCATTTCATAGTCTAAGGGTAGGTGCTCAACTACCCTTAGGTGATTTGCTCAAGGTAAGCCAGAAACTCACCCCAGGTGGCATATCATTCCCCAGGCACAGATTCTGTGTTTAGCCTTCAACATTTAGTGCTTTCATTAAATATGCTAACTTCACAGGAGTGCCACACAATATCTGTGATGTGTCATAAAAAAAACCTTCATGCTATTAGTGATTTCATCCACTGACAAAATATTTCAGTCTTTTGTATATACACAGATACTCTTGGACTTATGACGGGGCTATGTCCCAGTGAATCCATAGTTTAAGTTGAAGATGTCATAGGCTGAAAATGCATTTAATACTCCTATAAACCCATCATAAAGTGAAAAATTGTAAGTCAAATAATTGTAAGTCAAGGACTGTCTGTATGGTGAGGAAATCACAAAGACTTTAAGTTGTAAAACAAATGCCACGGTGAGTCTATAAATTGCCAGAAAAATATGAGATTAAGGACAAACCTTACCACCCCAAGCTATGTTACTACATTAAATGATGATTTCTAAAGTTAATTTACTAAATCTTAGAAGAAAATACCCAAATCAGTCTGTATTTTTTTTTCTGGATATCAAGAAAACCTATATATTCTTTTGAAATCAAACATTTTCTGTTCATTTCCTAGCTGTTGACAAAGAAAAGTAACATACCTCATCTATACTGGAAGAAAGTTTAAGTGGTGGAAAGAACACATAATTGATGCCTTTCCAGAGGACTTTCACACCACAGATGACAACTAAGACAGCAAATGATGCAATGCAAATTCCAGCTATAAGCCAGCTCTTAGAAGTAGTTCCTAAAATGACATAAATCATGTTTAGCATTAATATATGGTTTGATACACAAATACTTTAATAGTGCTGACAGCTTGTGTGAAAGACTAGCTATACGAAAGGATATAAAATCTATTAAATAATACCCTTAAAATATTTCTGGTAGCACTGAGTCCAAAACAACTGTGGGCAATAACATTTACATTTAATGATGGGCCTGGAAGATGCTTAGGGAAGAATACGATATTGACATATAGACCCAAACATGCAAGTATTCTTCAGTACACTACAACTAGTGAAATTTAAAAAATACTCTGTAACTAAGCCTCTACCAGTCAACACTAGGAACTGTAAAATACAAAGTGAGACTAAATCATTCCTGCATAAAAAATTCACAGTTGAATGAAGTGATTTCCACATGATAATTATGTTAAGGACTATATAAAAAATTAAAAACCAATTGTCTTATTAAATGTCAAAGTGCAATAAATTAAGAAAATTAACTGTATGGATACTGAATGAAATATAAAGAATTCAAAAAACACTGAATAAAGCATTAAAAATATTTTCTAAAACTGAAAGACTTAGCTTAAAGGTCTATATTTGATTCATGTAGTTCATGAAGAAAATATTCTATTTATCTTTTGCAGTAAAGAGAAAATATTTTATAATTTTCAACATATAGTATTGAATTATTTTTATTAAATCCAGTTACATTTTAAAAAGATGTAAAAGATTCTGACCTGGTTTTGTTTTCTCGCACACAGTATCACTAAAAACACTGCTTCTATTCCATTTTCCATCCACAAGGTGTGCTCTGGCTTTGACACAATATACAGTCAGCGGTTGCAAGTTAGGAATAGTAAAATCAGTTTTTTTCTCTAGAAATTTTCTCTATAAAAATAATTAAATCATTGATAAAATTTAGTCATCTCACGAAATCCGATAGTGAATATCTATTTTCTCAATTCTTTTACATTCAATCTAAGATTGGCCTCTTCCAAACACTTAGTTGGTATGTGTTTAAGAAATGTAAATTCATTTTAGAATTATAACCATTATAACCAAATCCAAAAGTTAAAAATGCCACTGCCCAGGCCAGGCGTGGTGGCTCACGCCTGTAATCCTAGCACTCTGGGAGACCGAGGCAGGCAGATTGCTCAAGGTCAGGAGTTCGAAACCAGCCTGAGCAAGAGCGAGACCCCATCTCTATGAAAAATAGAAAGAAATTAATTGGCTAACTAAAAATACATAGAAAAAAATTAGCCAGGCATAGTGGTGCATGCCTGTAGTCCCAGCTACTCAGGAGGCTGAGGCAGAAGGATTGCTTGAGCCCAGGAGTTTGAGGTTGCTATGAGCTAGGCTATGCCATGGCACTCTAGCCTGGGCAACACAGTGAGACTCTGTCTCAAAAAAAAAAAAAAAAAAAAAATGCTACTGCCCAAAAAGCATATGATATATTTATTCTAAGGCAACTCTAATGTATAAGTACGGCTGGTTTGGTTTAATTGTCATTCTATATTATCTCTGATTTGTGACAAAACGGTTAAGAGTAGGGGTTTTGGCCTCAAATTGCCTGCATTAAGAGGTATCACTTACAGTCATGCAGCTTTGCACAAGTTATTTAATTTCTCAGGGCTTTATTTCCTCATCTGTAAAATGAGGACAACTACTACTTCTATCTGCACCAGTCAGCTGTTGCTACAATCTTGTGTAATAAAACCATCTCAACACTCAGTGGCTTAAAACCTAATTCTGTTTCTCACTCCCAAGTCTACGGATTGGCTGGGGAACTCCCCCCATCAGGCTGTGGGTCCCGTTTAGTTAGGTCTGCTCCACCAGTCTCATCCTCCTTGGACCAGGGACTATGTGCAATATGCTTTCCTCCCAGCAAACGGGCACACAAGAGCCAGGCAACCCTGTGAGCACGCTACGGCCCCTGCTCACAGCACATCACTCAGGCTCCACCACTGGAAGCAACGCATCAGCGAGGCAGGGGTGAAGACTCTATCCCAAGTGCTTGCCAGGCAGCAATTTAACTGATCATACCATCTGGCAGGCTTGTTTTGAAGAATGATTGAGACAATTCATGTAAAATACTTAGCGCAGAACCCAATATATAATAAATATTTAATAAAAGAGTTGCTATTATAATCATTCTTGATGCATTATCCAGCATAGGATAGGACGGCAACTAAAATTTATTAAATCTTTGCTATTTGTCCAGCAATGTGCTAGGTATTTTGATGTTTCCTTATTTATTTTTTTTGAGACGGAGTCGCGCGCTGTTGCCCGGGCTAGAGTGCAGTGGCATCATCATAGCTCTCGGGGATGTTGCCCTCCCTACACCAGACGTGGCAGGGCCAGGGCATTGCAGTCTCTGGAGAAAGCTGCGGTGAAGGCCTCAGGCCCTCAGCTGCCTGTGCTCTTACACACACCTGTGTCCCTAGTCTGGCCCCTTCATTCCTGGGTCTCTTCACCCAAGGTCTTTTTTTTTTTTGACAGGGTCTCACTCTGTCACCCAGGCTAGACTGTAGGTACATCATCACAGCTCACTGCAATCTCAAGCTCCTGGGCTCAAGTGATCTTCCTGCCTCAGCCTTCTGGAGAGCGGGGACTACAGGCGAGCGCCACCACGCCTGGCTAATTTTTCTATCTCGGCTCTTGCTTAGGCTGGTCTTGAACTCCTGCCTTCAAGCAATCCTCCCACCTCTAACTCCCAGAATGCAAGGATTATAGGTGTGAGCCACTGTGCCTGGCTTGTTTCCTCATTTTAAACCTATAAACATCCTTTTGAAAGAAAAATTTAGTTGCTGTGATTACCACCACTTTAGAGAAGAGGAAACAAAATCTCAAAGAGGGAAAGCACTTTGCCTATGGTTACACACTTTGGTAGTGAGACATACATTTAGATCTGTCTGATCTAGGGACAAGAGAAAACTGACCATAATTCTCAATGGGCTAAAGTATGTGGAAGTAACAGTTGTCAATTAAAATGAAAGCAGCCAAATCATTTGCATTTGCTTAGATTTCCAACAGAAAATAAAATTATAGAACTTACCAACCTGACTGCATGAGATTTTTAAACGTTGATTCCTTGATTATAATTCCACAGGGGAAAAGTGATCTAGTAATCATGCAGATTAGCTGATGTTGTATTATCTTTGCCAGTGGTTTCTGAATTTTAGCGTTTAGACTAGTGTTTCTCAACCCTATTTTCATTACTACTCCCCTAAAAAAGACTTTCTAGACAGATTTTTTTCTAATCCTCCCCCACCATGAAATTAAATACTAAGGAATAACACTTTGTTGGGCAATACTGAACTGTGAAGGCATACTTTCCTTGTGGGAGGCCACAAACCACTGTAATACCTAAGATATTTTTGCTCCGTAAGAACAAATTTTTGTCCCCTTGGGAGTGCCAGTAGGGGACATTTGACAACATCTGGAGACATTTTGGGCTGTCACAGCTGGGAAGGAGTACTACTGGCATCAAGTGGGTAGAGGCCAGAGATGCTGTTAAGCATCCTGTAATGCACAGGATAGCCTCCACTACAAGGAATTATCCAGCCCAAATGTCAACAGTGTTGAGAAACCCTGCTTTAGATGAATATCTGGGAATCATGTTAAAAACACAAATTTCTGAGGTCTATTCCCAGAGATTCTGGTTCAGGAGCAATGGGCTCAGCAATCTATATTTTAAAAGCAAACTGGTGCCCAGATGCAGGTCATCCATAACTCTACAGTGCAAAACAGGGAAAATGCTAACACTATCCATATTGTAAATATCTGAGTTAATCACATAGTCTTAAGTTTAAAAATTGCCCCAGAATTTAAAATTTAAGCTTTACTTACCCAAATCATAGTTATAACTCTAGTTATAGTCACAAAATAGTCACAAAATTATACTACATAGTCTTTTTACCTCAGCATTTGAAGTGTTTTTCCAAAAAATAATTTCATAGCTTAGTGGGTAATGCTGGTTCACAGGCTTGTTTTCAGCCTCTTTGGGAAGGCCTATGTAGATACGAAGTGAATAACCAATGGATTTCATGTTAATGACTGGAGGAGGTACGATAGCTGGAAAAAATATGTAAAAATATGATATTCAATTAGAAAAGCAATTTTAAGAACTTGTACCAAACTGGAGAATTACAATCTCAAGTAAAAACTATTGCCTTACTTTGCATGTCAGAGCTAAATTTTTTCTCTTTAGACCAAAGAGATGTGTTATTTCCATCAGATGCTTGTACACGGATATAGTAAACTCCTTCTGGGAGAACATTTTGAGCAAAGACACACTGGGTAGTTTCGACATTTTCACAGTCAAGTATTTGTTTCCATTCATGTGAATGTTTCTCAGGATTCTTCCTTACATAGGCGCTTTTAAGACAAAACACATTTTAAAATTTAAACATATTAATTCAATAAATATTTGTTAAGTATTTACAACGGGCCAGACACTGTTGTTAGGGGCTAAGGTTACTGAAATAAACAACACTCATCATCAGGAAACTCACAATACAGTAAACAGCAGGTATCTAAAACAAAAGGAAACCAAAGATTGCTCCAGATTGTGACAAAGTAGTGGGATGCTAGAGGTGGTTCTTACCAATGTGCAAAAACAACTTAAATTTTCAGGAACGTTGTAAGCTAGATTTTATTTTTTAGAGACAGGGTCTTGCTTTGTCTCTCAGGCTAGAGTGCAGTGGCACCATCACAGCTCGCTGTAACCTCCAACTCTTGGGCTCAAGTGATCCTCCTGCCTCAGCCTCCTGAGTAGCTAGGACGCACAGGTGCGCACCACCACGCCCGGCTAATTTTTCTATTTTTTGTGGAGATGGGGTCTCACTCTTGCTCAGGCTGGCCTCGAAATCCTGGCCTCAAGCAATCCTCCCTTTTCGGCCTCCCAAAGTGCTAGGATTACAGGAGTGAGCCACGGTGCCCAGCCACAAGCTGGTTTTTAAATAAAACCTTCATTAATTATTACATTATAAAAACTTTCAAATAAAAATCATATTAAAGACAACGGTAATAAATACTCAAAACTTATCTTCTCCTATCTTAGTATATTTTATTACCTATGCTCTTGAGGCTGTTCTTGTCTGTTATATCTATGTGGTAGATATGCTACATAACGATGTGTTTCTGTGCTTATCTTCCCAACTCCATGTTCAGGAATATCATGCTGGTAGCTTGAAAGTGGCCATGGTGGGAATAACTATATCACAAAAATCAGCAAACAGTACAAGTAGGACTTTTCCTTTCTGGAAAGCCAGTTGCTAACCATGGGCCAGCACACCAATGGATAAGTGATAAAAGAGATACCCCACAGGGGTATAAGAGCAAGTCTAAACAAAGCATGTGCACCTGAGACTAGAGAGTTTAACTTGCTCAGAAACCAACAGCTAAAAGCATCTCAGTTCAAGCCCAGAACTATTAATAGCCTCCTAACTGGTTTCCTTGTCTTTAGTGTCTCCTTAGTCGACTGCCCCACATACAATCGTCACCACTTATACCTTCTTCAAATACAGACCTCAGGTTACCTATCCCTCAACACAAAATTCCCAAAAGTACCTAAATGCCTATAGGATAGCCTGAGGCTGAACCTAATTCTTGTTCCATCCTACTTATTCAACTAACTTTCTCATTGCTCCCTCATGCCCAAACGTTCTGCTACTCCAGAAGGACATTCTCCCCACTGGGGTCAGCAAAATTCGAAGATGGCCCCCAAGATTCTCACCCCCTGGTGGACACATCCCCTCCCCTGATCGTGGGCAGGACTTGTAAATATGGTGGCCACCCCTCTTCTCATGATTAGGTTCCATTATATGGCAGAGAGGAAGGGATTTTACAGATGTAATTAAAGCCCCAAATCAGCTGATTCTGAGTTAATCAAATGAGATACTACCCTGGGTGAGTCTGACCTAATCAGATGAGCCCCTTAAAAGAGGGTCTAGAGGCCAGACTCCCTCCTGATGGCCTCCAAGAAGCAGGCCATTGTGAGCTCTACCATTATAGGAAATAAATCCTGCCAACGACCATGTGCGCTTGGGAGAGGACCCTGAGTCTTGTATGGCACTGATACCTTGATTGCTTTGCAGAGGACCCCAGCTAAGCCAGGCCTGGACTCCTGACTCACAGAGACACTGAGATAATAAAGAGCTGTTTCTTAAGCTGCTAAGTTTGTGGTAATTTGTTAGAGAGAAATAGAAAAGTAATGCCTGTATACTTAAAAAATATCTGAATTAACAATCAAGGCCTTGTTCATATTTCATCTCCTTCCAAATGGCTTCTTTGGTCTCTCTGGCTTCATTCACGTTTATATTTTTTATTTCTATGACACTTATAATTTGTGTACCACTCCTCAGTCCTAAATCACACATCGCTATGCAATGTCAGCTAACAGCTTCAGATTTCTAGAAACACGTTTTACTCTGTTGTATCTTTACATCTCTTCAGTGCTTTACACAGTGAGCTAAGTACCCAAAAGAAACTTAAGAGACCAGCCATTAGAAATACTATCCTTCTCTATTCTGTGGCCCTACTATTTAACATGGTTCTAACAATGAAGTATACATAAAAGGTTACTGAACTGTTTTCTATTTACTGTGGGTACACATGCACATGAACGTGTTTCCATTCTATCAACCACCCTTGGTTCAAAGTCAACACTAAAGGATAGAGAAATTGGTCACAGCAGTATTGACTTCTCCCTCAATTTTTCTGTTTCCGTCTAGTTTCTTCTCATTCTTCCTTTCCTGTCTTAGCTGTACTTTCCTTTGGTCCCTCTATTCCTCTGCCCTCAACATATATCTTTCTTTCCATCACTTTTCTCCTACAACTCACTTTTCCTTCCACTTAATTTTCCTAATCTCTATTTATTCCCTACAATTTTCCAGTCAATATAAACTCTATGCAGTTCTCTCATTTATGTGGTGTCTAGACTTCATTCATATTGGCTAGTCTCTACTTAGCTACATAGAAAACAGTTCTCTCCAACTCTTTTTAATTCCCCACTAAAGTAACCACTAATAAAGCTGTCAAAACCACTAAAATAATAAAGAAAATGGGAAGGCTAACTTTTTGAAATGAATAAGGCAGAGTGAACAGAATGAGATCATTTCAAAGACTCATGGAAGAAGTGAGTTCTGAAGAAAACTCAGGTTCAAGTGTCAAGTATTTCAGATTAAGGAAATAAGATATGCAAACTAGAGTCACATCTTTTTCTAAAAAAAGAGCCAGTAAGAATCCTAGCTATTAGAATACACCTATTTTAAAACAAGTGAAGAAACTGAGGCTCACAGAGGTTAAGTGATTAGCTCAGTGTCATCTAGCTAGTTACTGGCAAAACAGAGGCTAGAGTCAAATTTCCCAGTTTTCTAATATGCCATACCCACCTCTCGGTCACTGTGTGCGCAAGTGGCTGCAGGTGGCTGATGTAGAGGGAAAAGAAGCATAATCAAAACAAGCTGGGAAAAGGGAACTTTATGGAATAGAACTTACTGGAGCCACTGAACTTGAAAGGTCACGTTTTGATATGCATAATCCCATTTAAGAACATAGCTCTGATTTTTAACATCAACTTCTAAATTTTCAGGTGGAGGCAGTTTATTTTCAGCTGGAAGCAAAAGAATACATAAGAAAGCACATGTTTTTACTTTAGTAAGATAGTATGTGTCAAGAATTCTTAACAGCATGGGCAACAAGAGAAAGGCTTAGATTTTATCATTATAAGGTAATAGTTACATAAGTTATAGTGTATATTCCCACAATGTAGTATTATGCATCTATTTAAAAGAATGTGCTAGATCTGTACATACTGATACAGAATGATATCCTCAATATATTGCCTTAAATAAGACATAAAATACATCTAGTAGTGTCTTTTTTTTAATTTAAAAAACAAAAACAAAAAAACTGAAGGTCTGTGTATATACTTATATAAGCCCTGAAATAAGTATGAAAGGATATACATAAACTGCTAGGCAATGCTTATCTCTCTGGTCAACAGAACTGGGGACAATAGGGCAGGAGGACTTTAAACCCTTCTGTATTGTTTGATTTAAAAAATACAGTATACTGAATTTATAGTTAAAATAATAACCAAATCCCACCTCCTACCCGTGTTCTTAATTATTAGCAAGATGTCACTCACTAAATATATCCCAGGATGCTTTTGTATTTTAATATCTCACTTACAAAACTATACTTTTTGGAACACTGACCGGTCTACTAGCAACTCCCCCTCCTCCCCACTCTTTTTCCTTGCAGAACTCACAGTCTAGCTACCTCCCCCTTTTTGTGGATTCTGAACAAATCAGTTTTTGTCATTATAAAATAGTTGAACTTTTAAGTAGAATTTTTATTACTATTTACTTGAGACAAAAATCCCAAATAACATTTTTTTTTGCTTTCTGTAAATGATATTATCTTGCTTTTATTTTAACATCTATTAGGTCATTAAATATGAAATGTCTGATTTCAAATCAAAAGTGTAGATCATATCTCAAACAAGCAGCAGTACAATTAATCAAAGTACACGCCTAAACTACCAATACAGTTTTGCCATCTTAATGGTCACTTGTTTATGCCAGCGGCAAAGAAGCCTGACAGCAAGTAGGATGAAATCGCCAAAGGTGTTTTCCACAGCTTGTTGAGAATGAAATATTTTTCCTTGTAGGAAGTGTTCCAAAGCCTGAAAGGAGTGGTAGTCAGTTCGTGCAAGGTCTGGTGAATATGGTGGATGACAGAGAGTTTCCAAGCCAGCTTCTGTAGTTTGAGCAGCGTTGTTTGTGCGACATGTGGTTGA
>VBSM01000272.1:103708382-103751160 GCA_008086735.1 Cheirogaleus medius | reverse complement strand
AGGATGTACCTTCACAATAAAAATAAAACAAGAGGTGTCAAAGTGAAATGTCAGTGGTATCAACTGTCAAACTTAGTACTTAAGGAAATTGAACATTTCATACTTAATAACCTAATATTAAACCACCATATAAACTTCAGCACTATGAGAATAGTGCCAAAATTAATATATTGTCAATCTATTTATACAGTATTGACTCTAAAGCAAAATGTCCTCCTTACCTGTGGTATTTATACAATACACCGGACTATAGACACCAACTTTCTTTGGCATACGTAGTCTTGCCTTAACTTTTAAACAATAGGTAGTCTCTGGTGAGAGTTTATCAATTTTATCTCTGAGATAATCAGTTTCAATCATTTTCTATAATAAAAAAATAGAAGCCAGTTCTTTAAAAAAGGATAAAGTCAAATTTTAGGATTAATTCATCTCATTTTTCTCTTACATCAAAGGTAAAAATAAAAATTCTTACTTCTATACTTGAAGAATTTTTCCAGATAACTATGCTATATATAAAGCTTGGACCAACCAAAGCCCACATGATACTATCTTTTGTTCCAGGAGGAGAGATGTTTACTATTATTGCTTTATCTTCAGCTTCCAAATGTACGCCTGGAGGACCAATTTGAGCTAGAAAAAATAAAAACAATTACTATGTAACTCTGTTAACACAATGCCGAAACATTCATTCAACAAATAATTCTGAGCACTTAATATGTGCCTGTCACTTCTGGGAGTCAAGTACGGAAAGCTGTAAGATTACCAGTGGAGTGACTACAGAATAAGAGGAGAGGTTCAAGGACAGAACCCTGCAGCAGTCTGACACTGAAAAGTCTGGCAGATGAGGAGGAGATATTGGCATTGGAGCGACCAGTAGGCAGGAGGAGAACCAGGAAAGAGCAGTGCCCTAGAGATTCAGTAACGGAAGTGTCTCAAGAAAAAGGCAATGATGCCACATCTGTGCTACAGAAGGAGCGAGAAGACTGGGAATTCACCCGGCATCGTGGAGGCTGCTGGTGACCTTGAGAAGAGTGGTTTTAGTGCAGTAATGGAGGAATGAAGTTTGAATGGAAAGGGTTGAAGAGAAAATGGGAAAAAAAGAAGTACAAAAAAAGAGTGCTGATGATTCTTTTTTGAGTTTTGGTAAAGGGCAGTGGTTCTGAAACTTTTTGTGTCAGGATCCCTTTATACTCTTAAAGAAATTATTGAGACTCCCAAAGAGCTTTTGTTAATGAGTTATGTCTTTTGCTATTTAGCATATTAAACATTAAACTGACAAAATTTTAAACAATTTAATCCAGCTTAATTAATTAATCCATTAAAAATAACTATGATAAACCCATTACATGGTAACAAACATTTGTTATAAGACACATATTTTTCCAAAAGAACAAAAATCTTAGTGAGAAGACTGGTGCTGTTTTACATTTTTTTTCAAATCTCTTTAATGTCTGGATTAATAAAGAAGACGGATGGCTCTCCTATCTACTTCTGGATTAAATTAGTCACATCACCATATCACACATCAAACAGCCTCCTTTGGAAAACTCCACTATGCATCTAAGAGAGAGTGAAAATAAAAAAGGCAAATAAATCTTAAAATTATTATGAAAATAGTCTTGTCTTTATGAACCCTCTGAAAGGGTCTTGGGGACTACTCTTTGAGAACTCCTATATAAGGAAAGCAGAAAAATGGGACCATAGTAGGAGGAAGATGTGTTTAAGGGAAGCTTTGTGGGTTTTTTGTTTTTTAAGATGGAAGATTTCACACAATGAAAATGAATGGGCATGGAAAGTGAACTGTTCTGATAATATTTACTAAAGAATATATTTCAGCTAGCAATTGTTTCTTACCTTTTTCAAATGGCATAAATGAGATAACCTCATACCACGAAGTGTTTCCTTGTTCTGCTCTTAAACGCAATTTGATTTCTTCATAAATATCCAAGGTGGATGAAGAAAAGCTGCATTTGGTACTAGTGATATATTGACATCCAGGCAATTTTATCCAATTATCCATCCCAGGTCTTTAAAGTAAAAAAGTAAATGAGTGAATGGGAAAATGTATAAATGCAAAAGAATGTCAAATATGCTTTCTATTTACTAATATTATAAAGTGAATTTAAGTAGTTATTTCTTCTACTTGAGTTAATGTTCTGTAAACATTTTAGTGTATACCCCTCCAGTGTTTTTAATCATATAAACCAAGTTATTATTTATAAAATGGAGTAATTCAACATATAGTTAACTTTTAAATACAGTTCTATATATAATTTGTGGGTGGTTGCATTAGGATTTCAAGGTAAATGACCCATAAGACAAAAGTGCATTTAGTGTTGGCTTCGTTAAAAATAGTTTTGTGACTTCTGGCAAACTATTTTGTGTTTCTGGATCTTATATTCCTTATTGAAAATTTGGGAACTAGATTTGATGATTCAGATTTCAAAATTTTTGTCTATGGCAAGCCCATCGACCTTAAACCCGGCAGAGAAGCTGTTCTCTGAGAAGGCATTTTTGTCAAGCCTAATTCATTAGTTGATTTATTTATTTTTTATAATATTGTTGATGTCATTTTAAAGATGATTTAAGATATTAGAAACCACAGACCATATTAAAATAATTTTGTGCTAACCCAAATACAAGTCTACCTTATTTTTCAAAAGGAAACATTTTTTTTAACATTTCCAAAAATATACACTAGCACATGAAACACTTCATTCCTGGCCAGTTTCCTTTTCCACTTTACCTATCTGAGGTCTGACATTGGAGCTGGCATTAAAAATACCTTAATTTAAACAAACAATCCTGAAAAACCCTTCTGTATCATAATTTATTTTTAAAAATCCAGAAACTCTTATTGTAAACAGAAAACCTTATCAAAAATTTAAAACTTAATACGGTTCCAACCCAAATTCACCCTTCTACTTTTCCTGTTCCAGGAGATGCAGATGCATGCTCCATTACAATGGCTTTTGTACACAATGAAGCTACCGCAGTGGTAGCTATTTTTATATTTTCTTAAAAAAAAACCCCAAAACTTAAAAATCTGTTTCACATTAGCTCAGAATAGAATACAATTTGAAATATGAATATGTAACCAATATAATATTCGTTTCATAAAATCAGTTTCATAATATAACTTCATGCTATCTTCGTCTTTCCTGTTTACTGAGGTATTCTAAGCACCCAGAAAGAGTGTTTGGCATGAAAGATACTCAATATTTGTTGACTCAAAGAATGCTACACATTACAAACATCATAATAAATTTTAGATACAACTTAAACACTGACATTTTAGGCCGCATATGTTCTACAGGCTCTGGAACCATGATAGTATATTTATTCATCTGTGTTTCACTTAATACCAGTGGTATATGTCCTATGTTCTGAGAAATATTAAAAAATACTTGTCTGCTACTGCTATTAATCCCACTTCAATTGATCACTTACTCTGTGTCACTCTTCTGAGAACTTTATAAACAATTATTCAACACTCAGAACAACTTTCTGAGTTACTTTATTATTGGGTATCCTATCCCACTTTGCTGGGGCAGTCCTTGTTTAAGCCTGTTATTCCAGCTTATTTACAATTAAGTGCCTCTTTTTACTCTCAAAAGTATCCTAGTTTGAATGATAAATTATATATAGTCATATTAGTTATATCTCCATTCAATAAATACGGAAACTAAGACATGGAGAACAATTAGCAAAGGAAGAATTCCTGGTTCAAGGCCGTACTACGTTACAAACGCTACAAACTTGTGATCTGCCATATTTTTGCAAGGCAATTATTTATAAAGCTAGCAGAACAAAATAAGGAACACACTGAAATGCGTTTAATGCTAAAGTCAGAATGGAAAGGTAAAAAATTAGAATGAACTGAAGAATTTAGTATAAGCAATAATGTGTGAAGGAACAAGAGTGTGAGAGCACTGTGGGTCTTTGTTCTTTATTATAAGGGTAACTTTAAATAAGGGTATCTGAAATAATTCCTGCTATACCTAAAACAGTTGTTCATAAGAAAATTTCAAACTAAGGCAAAGAACAAAACTGGTAACAAAACTCAAGATTCAATTTAAAGAAAATCTCTAGAGATAAAAATTTTAAATTATCAATTCTGAGAAAAGTGGTGTCTGTGTGTATATATATGCATATGCACACAATTACTGAAGATGTGAGATTAATATCTCAGTTTTAGTTAACTAGAGAATAATAGTGTCATTGACTATAATCAAAGTGGTGGGTTCCTGGTTCCAGAGGTCCTAACACCCTATTCCTTCACTGCCTGCTTTTTCTTGGACAAGAGAACAGTTAGCAGATAAGGCCCCAACACTCTACTAGGAGGCAAAGTAGAGATACTTCCTGGGCTGTGTTCTCTTCTATATTCATCTGGAACCCCCTGTCTGCCTATCTTCTTGAACTATTAACTAGAAAGTTAGTACTAAGGAGAAGGCATTGAAACTCTAGAAACATTGAGTCCTTGGAAATATGCAGGGTCCAATATATTGATGTTTATAAAATATATCTAAAATTAAAATGTTTCCTATGATGGAGATAACAAGAAAGCCCGAGCACAGGAGGCCTGGTGGCCTATTCCAAGACCTTGGATAGGGCTTTTGGGATATTCTCCCATATCTTTAAGTTATGCCATGGCTGGGCGCGGTGGCTCATGTCTGTAATCTTAGCACTTTAGGAGGCTGAGACAAGGAGGATCGCTTGAGGCAAGGAGTTGGAGACCAGCCTGAACAATATAACGAGATCCCGTTTCTACAAAAGAATAGGAAAATTAGCCGGATGTAGTGGCACATGCATGTGGTCCCAGCTACTTGGGAGGCTAAGGCAGGTGGATCTCTTGAGCCCAGGAGTTTGAGGCTGCAGTGAGCTATGATGATGCCACTGTACTCTAGCTCAGGCAACAGAGTGAGACCCTGTCTCAAAAAAAAAAAAAAAAAAAGAGAAAAAGATATGCTCTATTTCAGACCCCAATTCTCAATTTATATTTAATGAAGCTAGAACACCCAGAGCAGAGAAGGTATGGCTGTATAGTGTCTATCACCCTCATCCCCAAACTGCTTTGGCTTCAACTCCCAAAGATGAATTTGATTCTCTATTTAAAGAAATAAAGTTATGAATGTTATGCAAAGTAGACATAAAATTTCTAAAAGATAGAAAAACCAAAGGCTTCCCAAATCTGAAAAGAAATTATGGTGTTAAAATTATAAAAATCATTCAGGTCATTCTGGCAAATCACTAAGCAGAGTCACATACCTTTGATAATCTGCTGAAAAAGTCATGTTCCCCACAGACTCACCATTCCTGTTCCACCTCAAGATAAAACTGTCGTCTATGATGTCGATCTCTACATTTCGAGAAGAGTTTAGATTTTTTCCACCTATAAAGGCAACAAAAAAAGATAATCATATAAACACTGTATAGATATTTTTAAAAATGTTATTCTTCCCTTTTATCCCTGATTAAAGAATGAATACATTCAAATATAATGAAGTATATTTTAAAATCTAAAGAAACCTAATGATTGCTTTCAGCACAGGGAGGCTGCTAACTATGTTTCTGCACCTGAGAGAGCTGGAAAAAAGGTTGAGTTTTTTAATCTATGAAAAGAGTTGTCTTTTATCTGAAAACCAAACTGTCTTTCTGTATAAAAATAGAATTTTTCTTTAGTCTCAGAAGTGATACTGGTGTAAAGGATATGAGGTTCAACAGCTTAACAGCCCCAATTTGGTTTCACACTCTACATTCAGAGACAGAAACAGATGCTCCTTGACTTACGAGGTGTTACATACCAATAAACATATCATAAGAAAAAAATCACAAATCAAAACTGCATTTAACACCCCGATAAATCCACTGTAAAGTCAAAAACTGTTAAGTTGAACCATCATAAACAGGAGACCATCTATACCTCATATACTCTGATAGGGAAGTGAACAGATGTGATTTCAAAGGTGACAGCTGTTTACAGGAATGGAATATTCACATAACAAAATCAAGAGACAGATGTATAAATATTTGGGTCAGCCAAGCCCTTCAGGAACCTAAAAAGATCTTGACTGCCAAACATACCAAGTCTGTACCCTTCTATTTATTTTTAAGGACTTCCATTTATATACCTACCTTATTTCTTATTACGACTACTAACACAAATCTTTTGCCAGTTAAATTACTTCCCTTCTTATTTTTCTCTTCTGGCCCCTTCAACCTGCAATGCACTCCTCCTCCTCTCTGACTACCCAAATCCTTCCAAGATCCAGCTCAAGTTTGACCCCCTATGGAAAATCTTCCCTGAATACTGCAGCTCATGTTGATCCTGTTATCTTACTCTGTATCATGTAACCTGTACCACTCAATTTCACACTTAAGTAGATGTACTTAGCTCTCAAATACTTACTGAATGCAAGATATTTTTCATTTTTTATGTGTTTTGTGGTAAAATATACAAAACACAAAATTTACCATCTTAACCACTTTTAAGCATACAGTTCAGTGGTATTAAATACATTAATAATGTGCAACCATCACCACCATCTATCTTCATAATTTTTATCTTGTCAAATTGAAATTCTATACTCATTAAACAATAACTCCCATTCCTTCCTTCCTCCCCCTAGCCCCGGGCAACCACTATTCTACAGGGTGTCCCAAAGGTCACCATACAGAGGGAAAATGGGAAATTGTAGCTAAACGTATCTTGATTTACAAAATATTCATTACAAAATTTTTCCTTTGTATGGAGACTTTTGGCACACCCCGTACTTTCTATTTGTATGATTTTCACTGCATTAACTACTTCAAAAAAGTGGAATCATACAGTCTTCTTGGGACTGGCTTATTTCACTTAGCATAATTTCTCACGGTTCATCTATGTTGTAGCAAATGTTAGAATTTCCTTCCTTTTCAAAGCTGAATAATATTCCATTGTATGTATATACCAGATTTTTCTCATTCATTAGTCCATGGACATGTGGGTCGCCTTCTGTATTTTAGCTATTGTGAATAAAGTTGCTACGAATGTGGATGTCCAAATATCTCTTTGAGACTCCATTTTCAATTCTTTTGGATATAAACCCAGAAGTGGAATTGCTGGATCATATGGTAATTCTGTTTAATTTTCTGAGGAACCACTGTACTACTTTCCACAGCAGGTATACTCTTTTACATTTCTACCAACAATTCATAAGGGTTCCAATTTCTCCGCATCCTCACCAACATTTATTTTTTCTGATAGTAGCCATTCTAATGGGAGTAGGGTGGTATCACGTTATAGTTTTAATTTGCATTTCTCTAATGATTAGCTATGTTGAGCATGTTTCGTGCACTTTCTGGTCATTTGTGTATAGTCTTTGGAAAAATGTCTATTCAAGTCCTTTGCCCACTTTCGAATCAGGATTTTTTAATATGTTGAGCTTTAGGAGTTCTCTATATATTCTGAACATTAATCTCTTATCAGATACATGATTTGCAAATATTTTCTCCCATTCTATGGTTTCCTTTTTATTTTGACAGTATCCTCTATGTCCTAATCTTCTGTTTAGTTGTTCTTTTCATTTTTGAGAGGGGTCACTGACGTTTCCAACTGTTATTACAGAACTATTTCTCCCTTTAATTTTGTTAGTTTTAGCTTTACATGTTTTGATAATTTGCCATGGGGAGCATAAATGTTTATAACTGTTGTATCTTCTTGCTGTATTGAACCTTCTATTAATATATAACATCCTTCTGTGTTTCTTATAATCTTTTTGATTTAAAGTCTATTTTGTCTGATATTAGTATAGACACCCAGCTACCATATCATTACTATTTGCATGGAATATCTTCTTCCATCCTTTCACTTTCAATCTGTGTCTTTGGATTGAAAGTGAATTTCTTGTAGAGACCATGCGTTTTTACCTATCTTGCCAATCTGTCTCTTCACTAGAGTTTAATCCATTTAAAGCAATTGCTGATAATGAGCAACTCACTTCTGTCATTTTGCTACTTTCTATATATCTTATAGCTTTTTTATCCCTCATTTGCTGCATTACTATCTTCTTTTGTGTTCAGTTGATTTTTTTGTAGTAAAATGTTTGAATTTATTTCTCATTTCCTCTGTGTATATTCTATAGCTATTTTCTTTGTGGTTGCCATGGGTACTACATTCAACACCCTAAAGTTTTAACACTCTAATTTGAATTTACACCGGCTTAACTTCAACAATACCCAAAAACTCTGCTCCTTTACAGCTGTACCCGACCTTTTCAGTTGATGTCCCAGAATTATATCTTTATATATTGTATGCCCCGAAACATAAGTGAATTAGTCTCTTAAATTATGGAGAAACATGTGGTATTACAAGCCAATGTTACAATACTAGTTTTTAAACTAATAATTGTTATTTTTAAATGTATTATTCTCCTAAAGCATGTAGAAAACAAAAAAGTGGAGTTACAAACTGTTGTTACAATGATACTAGTTTTTATAATTGCCCATGTATTTATCTGTATTACAATTTTTATTTCTTCATATGGCTTTGAATTACTGTCTAGTGTCCTTTCACTTCACTTTTCAGAACTCCCTTAAGCAGTTCTTGCAAGGTAGGTCTAGTGGTAATGAACTTCCTCAGCTTTTGTTTAAATGGGAACATCTTAACTTCTCTTCAGTTTTGGAGCATAGTTCTGCTGGGTATAAGATTTTTGGTTGACAGTTATTTTTCCTTTTATCACTTTGAATATATCATCTCACTGTCTTCTGGTCTCCAAAGTTGCAGATGAGAAATCTGCTGATCATCTTATTGTGGATCTCTTGTATGTGATGAGTCACTTCTCTGTCCTTGGCTTTCAAAAGTTTGATTATAATATGTCTTGGTGTGGTTGTTTCTGAGCTCATTTTACTTGGAGTTTGTTGATCTGTTCAATGCTGACAGTGAGGTGCTGAAGTTCCAACTATTAATGTATTGGAGTCTATGTCTCCCTTTAGATATCATAATATTTGCTTTATATATATGGGTGCTCCAGTGTTGGGTGCATATATAATATGTTTAGAATTGTTATATCTTCTTGGTGAATTGATTCCTTAATCATTATATAATAACCTTCTTTGTCTTTTTTTTCAGTTTTTAACGTAAAGTCTGTTTTATCTGATATAAATATTACTACTGCTTGCTTTTGGTTTCCATTTGCATGGAATAACTTTTTCCATCCCTTCACTTTCAGTCTGTATTTGTCTTTGCAGCTGAAGTGGGTTTCCTACAGGTAGCATATAGTTGGGCCATTTTAAAAAATCCATTCAGCCAGTCTGTATCTTGTAACTGGAATATAATCTGTTTACATTGGAGGTTATTACTGATACATAATGACTTATTCCTGTTACCTTAATTGTTTTCTCATTGTTTTGTATATTCTTTGTTTCTTTCTTCCTCTCTTATTGTTTATCATTGTAGTTTGGTGGTTTTCTGTAGTGGTAAGGTTTGATTCTTTTCTCTTTCTCCTTTGTGTATCTGCTGTACCAGTGAGTTTTATATTTTTGCATGTTTTCATGATAGTGACTATTGTCTTTTCATTTCTGGATATAGAATTCCCTTGAGTCTAGTGGTGATGAATTCCCTCAATTTTTGCTTACTTGGGATTATTTCTCCCTAATTTCTGAAGGATATCTTTGCTGGGTATAGTATTCTTGGCTGATAATTTTTTTTTTCTTTCAGTACTTTGAATATATCATCACATTTTCTTCTAACTTGTACGGTTTCTGTGGAGAAATCTGCTGTTAGGCTAATGGGGATTCCTTATATATGACTTCATACTTTTTTCTTGCTGTTTTTAGAATTCTCTTTGACTTTTGACAATTGACTTGAGGAGGACCTTTTTGGGTTAAATCTATATGGGGACCATTGAGCTTTCAAGTTCTAGATGCCCATATCTCTCTCCCTAGACTAGGGAGGTTTTCAGCTATTATTCATTAAATAGGTTTCTATGCCTTTTACCTTCTCTTCTCTTTCTGTAACTTCCAAAATACTAACATTTGTTCGCTTAATGGTGTCCCATAAGTCTTGTAGGCCTTCTTTCCTCTTTTTCATTTTTTTCTGTGGGTAATTAATTTTTTATTTTAATTTTATATTCTATGTTATTATTTTATTATTTTGTTTTATGGACTCTACTGTGGTTTGGAACTGGGTAATTTCAAATGACCTATCTTCAAGTTCAGAGATTCTTTCTTCTGCTTGATCAAGTCTGCTGTTGAAGCTTTCAGTTATATTTTTAAAATTTTATTCATTGCATTCATTCACTGAATTCAGCTGCAGGATTCCTGTTCAGTTTTTATCAGTTTAATTTTTCACTTATATTGTGAATTATTTTCCTGATTTTGTTGAATTGTCTGTATGTACTTTCTTGTATCTTGTTGAATTTCCTTAAGATCACTAGTTTGAATTCCTTCTTCAGCAATTAATTGATTTCCTTTTCATTAGGGTCTGTTACTAGAGAGTTCTTATGCTTCTTGTGGTGGTGTCATATTTCCTTGCTTTTTCATGTTTTTTGTCTCTGCACTGATGTCTGTGCATCTATCTGGTGGACCAATCACCTCTTCTTGACTATATAGAGTGGGTTTCAAAGAGAAGACTTTTACTGGCAGTTGGGTTTTAGTGTGGTTTTTGAAGGGTATGGTGACTGTTTCCCAACATATGCAGTGGTACAGTATCCACATAGCTTCTTCAGCTGCATTCAATTTCAGTAGTAAATGGGCACCTCAGTGGTCTAGGCTGTAGAAGTTTGTGGCAGCAGTGGCATAGGCTATTAATGTCCTCAGTGTCAAGAGCTTTTGGGGTCCTCCTATTCTCATTTTCCCCTCAATAAGGAGACTTAGCCAAGGGGATCCCTCTTGGTATCAGATCTGACATCGGCTACAAGCAGTTGCAGTGGCTCTGGATTCCAGGTGCAGGTGCTTGGAGTGGCAATGGGGCTGGGATGCTAGGCTCAGGGTCTCACAAACTTATTGTGGCACCTGGTTCTTTGCTCTCTATGGCAGAGTTAGATGTTGGTTGCCCACAGAGCCAAGATCTGTGACTCTGAGGCACCCTCTGGTAGCTCAGACCCAAGGGACCAGGTTGCAGCTGTGATACGACCCCTGGGGTTAGGGTATAGCACTGACCTAACTCCAGGGAAGAAAGGGTACTCTGGAGGTTTGGACCTGAAGAGCAGGGTACACTTGTAATTTGGTACCCTGAGCCAATAGGGTTTAGTGGCAACTCAGATCCCAGGGGATGAAAAACCAAGTAAGAGTGACTACAGACCATGGGATAGCGGGGCTCAGCAATATCCCAGACTGTAAGGCCATGTGCAGTGAAAGCAAGTACTCCAGAATGGTGAAGCACAGCTTTAGTTTAGGCTAGGGGAGGGGGGAGAAGGAGCAGCACAGTGATGACTCCACTCCCCAGGGAGAGGAGTATCTCAGCAGCTCAGACTTTAGGACACTAGTCCAGCAACAGGGAAGGAGGGTACTAGAGATTTTTGGCCTGTAGACCAGGATGTCTCAGCTCAGCCACTGCTCTGCTTCCCTGGGACTTGGGGTACTACATCAACTCAGCCCTGAAATGCCCAGTTCCTCAGCTTGGCCAGGGCACTGATGCCCAAGGGAGCAATGTGCTCCTTTAGCTTAGACCTAGGAGGAGGCATGACTGTTTTGGGATGGCCCAGGCACTGTTTCCCTGAAATACAGGGTGCCACTTCATCCTAGGCACTGGGGTACATGACTGCTTTAGGTGGCCAAGGTGCTGTTTTTCTAGGAGACAGGGTACTGCTACAGTTCCAGCCCAGGGGTAGGGAGGTTGGTAGGTGGAGTGGCTCCACTTCTGATTGGCCCTACAGGGAAGGGTGTAACAGCTGCTCATAGCTCAGCTTTGGGATGTGGTGCAGTCTGGTGGTGGCTTAGCCTTAGGGATGAAGGGGAGCTGTGGCTACAAGACCTAAAAGCAAGAAACACTCCAGCAATGGTTCCAATTCCAAGATGGCATAGCACAGTATCTGGGTGGCTCACAGTGGGTGGGACACAGTGTTCACTCTTCTCTGGGAGGATCACAGTTACGTAGACTCCAGGCAGCTCCCTCAGCTGGGCTAAGCGCCTGTGAGGACTGCAGGGAACCCCAGTAGTGAGATCTGTAGGTGCCCAAGGTGTTGACTTATAGGGGTTGCTGGGATCCTCTTGCTTACCTCTTCACCACAGGGAGGAAGTTACTCCCGGTTCCCAGCTGATCCCAGTGGGGGCACGGGGTGGTGGAGACCTGGTGGTTCCTTCTGTTCTTTAGGTGGCCATCTTACATTTTTCTGCTCACCAGGGTTTTTGTTACTCCTCTGATACACTCTGGCACTCTCTCTGCTATTTTTGTTAAAATGTAGTTGTTATTAGTTGTTCTGGTTGTCTTTGTGAGAGGGACAAGCACTAGTGGCTTCCAGTTGGCTATCTTGCTGACATCACTCTCCCAGACTATGTTGTTTTTGTTTTTTTTATTGTTGTAGGCCAGGCGTCCTCAAACTACGGCCTGCTGAGGACATTTATCCAGCCCGCTGCCTGTCCTGCTTAGCAGCCCATTCATCCCAGGCCCACAGTGCGCTTGTGTGGAATGTGCACCGCACTTTCCAACGGCCCTCCAACAGTCTGAGGGGCAGTGAACTGGCCCCCTGTTTAAAAAGTTTGAGGACCCCTGTTGTAGGCTGTCTCTGTGCCAAAGATCATCCTGAGGTATAAATTTTAAGTCTTTTCTGAGCCTTTCCCCGGGTATGTGTGGCTGCTTTCTAATTTTCCCCATATATATGCAGTTGTTTTTCAATGTACTAGTCTTCAATGTTTGGCTCCCAAAAATGAAAAAAGAGGAACATGAAGTGGGGGAGGGCATGTGACAATGGAGGAAGGTGTAAAAACAATGACTGCCCACTTCTTGGTCTGCACACTTTTGTGATCAGAAGCAGCAATCAGACCTATTTGGATGATGGGCTTCTTTTTGCCCACCTGGCTCCTGTAAGTCGTGTGCAGGTTGCTCCAGTAACATGTGCACAGCTGCCAGGCAAGGGCTGGGATGTGGGAGATGAGTAGCTGCTACTGTGCAAAGAGCTGGAATTAACCAAAATTAACTGCAATTTACCATCCAAACCTACCCTCTGAAGTTACAAGCCTTCAATAGACTCCAGAGTTTCAAAATAGTTACATCAGACAGATTCTGCCAATGCAATTGCTATCTAGGTGGGGAGACAGATTCTTGGTCCTTTCTCCTCTCCATCTTTTCAGAATCCTCAAAAGTATTTTTTAAAACTGCTTCTTTGTGTTAAACACAAATCACCAATCAGATTGCAAGTTCCTCAAGGGCAGAGCCTGCATAACTTCATATTTAATTTGCATTTTTCAGAGTACTCCATATAATGGTGGGTTCATGGAAACTTCTTAAATATCACAAAGGACTAATCTATCATTTTGCTAAGCTATAATTTTTTAAAGATCAGCTTTTAAATTTATTTCTGGTTCCTGCAATATTTCTAGCTTTTACTTCTGCCTTAGGGCAATCATGTTATTTCCTTGCAGACTTTTTCTACCATGGGGTCCTTGTATAGAGCTTTCTTAATTGGGACTGCTTCCTCCACTTTCCCCTTAGATATTATAATATGGGGTCAAAAGGGGAGACATCAGAGAAAACACTTTGCGAAAAAAAATTTTTAATTTAAGGAGGTCTCACCATCTTCAATTTTCTGATTCACACTCAGATTCTCTGAAACTTCATCCCTGAACAGAATACATCTCCTTATCCCACTCTTCTTGATTCCTGTCCTATTTGTTGGAATTTATAGATTCTATGCAGCCAAAGGGCAACAAATGAGTTTATAGGGGTTAACAAAAGATCTAATGGCATTTGTATAATTTACAGTATCCTGTCCATTATATTCTAATTCTGGGCATTGAGATGGGAATAGACAATCTGATGGGGTAGAGCTGGGAATTTCCTTAGGGAAAAAAATATTTCTTTTACTGCTAAAGGAAGAAGTAAGGAGACCCTGGAGTTAGAGGCATCTTGGCATTTGGGAGACCACCAAATAACTGGTAAATGGACGGGGACTTGGAAATAAAGTTATTTAACAGGATTTTAGCTTTCACAGATTTCGCTCTATTAGTATTAGCAATCTCCTTTTGATAATAGTTTATTTCACCCTTTAGCATGTAAAAGGTATAAATGGGAATTTAATCATATATATGTGTATGTATATATAAATGTATACATTTATATTTTAGTTGCTTCAACATTTCACTTTGATGACCAGAATGGTTTACTGTCTTTTAAAATCCAAACACACATATCCATTCAAATATAAATAAAACACATATTTCAGATCGTTTTCTTAGTCTAGGGTCCCAGAACTGCATTTACTAGGTTAAAAAGTATGAATATTTTTATAACTGTCAAAAGACAGAGCAACATTACAACCTCAAGTTTGAGTTAACATTTCATTTAGTCTTGAACATTATTTCTTTGGGGAAAAAGTAGATTAGCTCATTGAAAGATACTGATAATTAGGCATTTAATATATAGGTGGATAATCAGGAATTTAAATTATTTGGCCTTGAGGAAAACAGTCTAGTCTGGTTAAGCCCCAGGACTATTAGGCCAGACTCTTAGGGTTTATTTCCCACTCAGCCACTGGCTGGCTGTATGGCCTTAGGCAAGTTACTTAATCTCTCAGTGCCTCAGTTTCCCCATTTGTAAAATGATAATAGAATCTACACGGTTCTGAAAGCTATTTGACTTTATACCTTCAAAACACTTTGATTAGTGCCTGGCATGTAGCTAAGAGCTCAGTAAATGCTAAATGGCTATAAATTATATTTTAGCATCTCTCCTCTAACCTAATTTAAAATTAATTTCTTAATGTACATCCTCCTGGAATATCAATTTTACACGAAAATTCTGGGGAAATTCTTTTTACATCAAAGCAAACATGAGTTTAATGCAAATTTTTCATTAACAAAAGACTTCAAAGAAATCACTGTCGGTTGCAACAGGACCCTAGTATCCACAAACTACATGCTATCTTTGTGGAAAAGTTTGAGAAACAGGATATCATGTACCACATAACACATAGGTATATCATTTTCTAAGCAAACGGTTAAGTATTTTGAACAAATTAGCAGCCTCCCAGACCTCTTGCAGTGCCACGCTGAGATGCTAACCCTGTTTGTCTTTGGATGCATGCACCTCCTCACTACAGAAGTACCTCTCGCTCTTTCCACCTTATTATAGTTGCCATTCCCTATGCACCCTGGCTGAGTATTAAGAATTGCAGCAAAATAGCCTGGTGGCTCCCTGCCTTCATATTTTTCCTTTATTATTATTTTTCATTAGACGGTAACAATCCTGAGGGCAGAGAAATTCTTGCAACACTTACTCATTCCCACGTGAGTCTGGGCAACTGTTTACTAAATTGAGGAAATGCGTTTCAGGAACTGCCTCGTTTGTTATCAAACAGGTGAGCGGAGCTGCTAGGTTTTTTGCCAGCAATCAGCAAACTCAAGACCGAAAGCTCTCTCGCATAGCTTGCCGGGGATGGGAGCCTGGGGCGTGGCCCGAGGACTCTTGACGGGGAGGATGCCCCCCCACCAGCCCGGGGACGGGTACACTGGCTCCCACGCAAGCGGCGTGGTGGGATGCTCCACACCACTTTCTCCTGCTTGATTTTCGAGCCCAAGTCGGTTTTAATCTAAGCGCCGCAGCTACGGACCTCAACACCCCCCCCACCCCCGCACAGAGGGCCGGAGGTGTCCCAGAGAGGACGTCTGCCCTCCTTCCCGCCACCTCCCAGCTGTGGAGGCTTCCGACGCCGTGCCGCAGCCCTTCCCCGCGTGTCTCACCTGCGGCTGCGGGCAACACCCATGGCGTCCCGGCGACCAGCACCAAAGCTGTCGCGCCCAGGAGGGCGAGCATCGTCCGCGAGCCGCCGCTGGCCCCGCGAGTCACATTCTCAGGCACGTCTAGCGGCTCAGCGTCGCCGGGAAGCGCTGCCGCGCACGCGCACGCGCACTCCATCCGCGCACGCGCCGTGCCTGCCATGCACGCGCCTTGGGCATCGGCGCTCCGCCCCGCCTCCTCGCGCCCCCTCCTTCCGGCTGGTGACTGCGCGGGCGCGGCCCGCCCCCTGCTGTTTGGAAGACTGCGCCCAACCGTCGGCCTTGAAGCCGGCTGGGACGCGGCGCCGTGCCAGGGCGCTCCACCGCTTCCCGTCCTCCGCCGGCGTCGTGGTTGGGCGGCCTCGGGCCTCGCCCATTTCCCGCCCGGGTGGCCTGCTGATCCAGGCGCGGCAGAACACGGCTCCGGGAATCCCCAGAGCCCCGGGGCCAAAGGAACCTGAAACGGGGACGCCGCCGAGCGAGCCAGGCCGTTTCCTGTGTGAAGAGACCCGTGAGCGGCGCGGCTCGGAGCGCTCGTTCCCCGGCGACCTGGCCCCTTGGCGGGAACCGCGACAGGCCTCTGGGCCGGAGGTGGCTCCGGAACCAGACCTTTGTCAGTACACTATTTGAGCTCGCCATTCAAATGGCTGTTCAAATGTACTTAAGAGATTATGTACATTATGAAAATAGGCAAAATAAACTTTAAAGGATGAGAGATATGAAATAAGCCAGTACTTCGTTGTTTATTATAACGACTAAACTATTGTGAAAAAAATTCAGAATCAAAGCTGTTGGAACTGTATTTTGAGCCTTAAAGGAATGTGATTGTGGGACCTGAGTTGCGTAACATACAGCTGTAATCTCGGCAGCTTTAAGTGACCTTTGATTACACAATAGCCTTTTTTCCTTATCTACGTTGTTTTGCAAAATGTAAAATACTAGAAAAGTGCCAGAAAAAAAGGTCCTTTCCCTCTTAAGTGTTGATTTTCATAGATTAACTTCCCTCTTATACGAAGACTTCAGGGCTCTCACATTGTCTAAGATGGAATGTTAAGTGTACCTTTTCTGAAAAACAAACCAAAGCACACTGTGCCTGATCAAACTGATTTAACTCATAAACCAGCTTTGTATGGAAATCGTAATCCTGCTAAACTTGTTTCTGACTATATAAGTAAGACCTTATCTTTTCAGCTTTGAAGCACTGATCCCATTTCTTTGGAGTCTGTGTCTTTGAAGGCTGTGCTCAGCTTTGTGCTTGAACAAATTCTTTTAAACTGGATTCTGGTCCTTTTGATCATTTCAGGTTGACACTATTAATTAGCAATTATATGGTAAAGTGAATATTTGTAAAGAACATGATTAAATATGTCTATTTAAAATATATCTTTGAGGTATAATTTATATATCATGAAATTCACCCATTTTAAGGGAACAATGAGTTTTAGTAAATCTATCTAGTTGTTAGGCCTCATTTTTAAAACCTTGAATTATCACTTTATGATTCAACGATTTGGGGGTTTGATTCTGAGTGTGTCAGTACTTTGTTTTAATGATGTCATAGCTGGAAAAATGCCCCACGAAGATAAGTGGATCCAAATGGAAGAAGAAAATCCCTGGTTGCACTTACTAAGCCATACTCATTTTTAAAGCCCTTCCAATGACTCTTTGCATGTTTTATTAAAATTTCCTTTTCCTACTGTCCAAAATTTACTCTTGCAAACTAGTTGTAATAGGATGCATTTTTATATTTAGAATGATGAGCTCAAAATGACAGAAGCATTTCATTTGAAAGATTTTTAAACACATTGGCAATTTTCCCCCAGTTTCTTTAGTGGATAGCTAGAGTATTTATAGATGCACACAGCATTTTTGGGGGGAAAAAAAAATCAACCAAATGGAAATACTTCCAAATGTATTTAAAAATGCAAGAATTTCTTTCTCTTTTTCACTATAAAGGCAGTTTTGAGGGATTTAGTGGTTTGGTTTGTTTTTCAATGTTTGGTACATAAACATGCTTATGTGAGCCACTTGTTAAAAGATCAGTAAATATCTGCAAAAAAATACATAATTCATCTTTAAGTTGACAGTAGGGTATTTGCATGGTACAAAAGATTTTCATGATCTTTCCTCATCTTATTACAACATATTGTAAAGATAGAATTGTATTTTAACAAAATTGAATGGTATTTCAATAAAATTTACCACAGGTGTGAATCCTGTGGCAAGCACTTTGTGCACTTTCAACTTATTTGCTATAATAATTATCTGTGAATGAGACATGAATTAATTTACCGTGTGGTGCTAGCTCTGTAACTTTAACTCAGAACCTCGTTTTCCCCCTTTATTCCAGCCAAAATGATCCATAGCCGAGAGGCTATGCTTGCAGTTTTCTATACACCATTTTTGTTTTGAAATAATTTCAAATTTATAGAAAAGTTGCAAAAATCGTTAAGAGAACTCCTGCATACCCTTTGCCCAGATTCACCAAATTGTTAATATTTTGCCACATTGGCTGCAATGTCTTTTTAAATACCCATACAAACTCATGTATCTATTTCATTTATTTATTTTTCTGAACAACTTTAGCTTTCTTTAATCTCGAGCAGTTCCCTGGCCATTGTCTTTCATGTCATGGACTTTTTTTTGTTTGCAGATTTATAGGCCGACTATTTTATAGAATGCTTCTCAATTTGGACTTGTCTGATGGTTTCTTCTGATTAGATTCAGATTATGCATACCTGGCTGTAATACTGTTAATACATCATGTGGTGTCCTTAGATATCCCATCTGTAGGCATATTAAGTTTGTTAGCTGCTCATTGGTGATGTTAATTTTGATAATATGTCAAGGTGTTACCCAGTCTCCACTGTATAGTTTCTATTTCCCCCTTGTAGCTAGTCTGTGGAAAGATACTTGGAGATCCTGCAAATACCCTATTCTTCATCAAACTCTTTCTTCTAGAGTTACCATCCATTGATGATCCTTGCCTTGAACCATCTACTATGATGGTTGTGAAATGGTAACTTTTCAACCCCTGCCTCTTCTGCTGTCAGTATTAGATGACATATTTTAAGAACAAGCTTTGCTTTCTTTCCATTTATTATCTGTGTGATCTCATAGAGTCTTATTTTATTTCATTGGTTATAGTTCATTGCTATCCTTATTTATTTAAAAAGTTTTTAAAGACTCCATTTTTAGAGCAGTTTTAGGTTTACAGAAAAAGTGAACAGAAAATACAGAGAGTTCTTATATATCCCCTCATCCCAACCTCCCTCCCAGTTTCCCCTGTTGTTAGCATCTTGAATTGGTAAGTACATTTCTTACAATTGATGAATCTGTACTGATACATTATTAGTAACTAAAGTCCATAATTTACATTAGGGTTCACTCTTGGTGTTGTACATTCTGTGGGTTTTGACAAGTATAAAATATCACGTATCCACCATTACAGCATCTTACAGACGAGTTTCACTGCCCTAAATATGCCCTGTGCTCTACCAATTCATCCTCCTTATTTACTTTAATGCTCAAATTGTCCCAAATTTGGTCAGTGGTAGCCACTTCAAGCTGACTTTCCTTTTGATATGACTGCATCTTTTTTTTTTTGAGACAGAGTCTCACTCTGTTGCCTGGGCTAGAGTGCCGGGGCATCAGCCTAGCTCACAGCAACCTCAAACTCCTGGGCTCAAGCAATCCTTCTGCCTCAGCTTCCCAAGTAGCTGGGACTACAGGCATGTGCCACCATGCCCGGCTAATTTTTCCTATGTGTTTTTAGTTGTCTAGCTAATTTCTTTCTATTTTTTGTAGAGATGGGGTGAGCTGAAATGATCCACCTGCCTCAGCCTCCCAGAGTGCTAGGATTACAGGCGTGAGTCACTGCGCCTGGCCTCATCATTTTTTTAAGCACTTCTTTACTTTCTAGCACAAGATGTTTCAGGCTTGTCTTCTACTTTCCCCACCCAACCCTAAAATCAGCCATTTCTCCAAGGGGCCCTGGTTACTTTAAATTGGGAATGCTATTTAAAAACTAAGATCTGGGCACTAAAACTTTTCTAATTAAGGAAGTAAATTACTGTTGAGTGCGTATTTTGTCTTTCCCCTTGTGGCTAACAAAGAAAAAGTAGTTCCTTAAGTGTTTCACTTTTGAAAAGGACATGTTAGAAATATCTGTGCTGTAGGGAAAATTGCTATATAATTATATGGAAAACTTCCCACACTGTGAAATTTAACTCTTATTTCTTCAAATCTTCAGCCTTAGTTCCTATATGTTTTCCAATAGTATTGCTGGCTAAGGAGTATGTTTTAGTTTATTATCACAGTGTGGCAAGAAGAGCAAGTGGCATGTAGCTTTTTGTCTTTGCTATTAAGAACCTCTGGGTGGAGCACAGTGGCTCAGCCTGTAATCCTAGCACTTTGGAAGGCAGAGGTGGGAGGATTAAGAAAGAAAGAAAGAAAGAGAGAGAGAGAGAGAAAGAAAGAAAGGAAGAAGAAAGAAGGAAAGAAAGAAAGAAAGAAAGAAAGAAAGAAAGAAAGAAAAGAGAAAAAGAAAAGAAAAATTAGCCAGGTGTGAAAGAAAGAAAGAAAAGAAAGAAAGAAAGAAAGAAAGAAAGAAAGAAAGAAAAGAGAGAAAGAAAAGAAAAGAAAAATTAGCCGGGTGTGGTGGCACATGCCTGTAGTCCTAGTTACTGGGGAGGCTGAGGCAGAAGGATCACTTAATTTGAGGCTGGAGTGAGCTATGATGATGCCACTGTACTCCAGCCCCAGCAACAGAGCCCATGCCCTGTCTCAAAAAACACAACAAAACAAAATGCTCAAAAGCAGTTTCTAAATATTGTCACCAATTGTGAAATTTTGTAAAGAACCAGAGTGAATGAGTATCATATGACTTTAAACACTTGAAAAGAAATTGTAGAGGTTTGCTCTTTTGGAAAATGTCCTCCTAAAGTGATGGCTTCATACTGTGGTGGTTAGCTAATATGTCAAGGCTCAATTTAATTTAGGGGGAGGTGAATAGTTAATGACAATGGGTATGAATGCATTTCACAAATAGTCTTTTTGATGATTATTAAAAAACTGACTCCTTGGCCAGGCGCAGTGGCTCACGCCTGTAATCCTAGCACTCCGGGAGGCCGAGGCGGGAGGATCACTCAAGGTCAGGAGTTTGAAACCAGCCTGAGCAAGAGCGAAACCCCGTCTCTACTAAAAATACAAAGAAATTAATTGGCCAGCTAAAAATATATAGAAAAAATTAGCCGGGCATGGTGGCACATGCCTGTAGTCCCAGCCACTCGGGAGGCTGAGGCAGGAGGATCGCCTGAGCCCAGGAGTTTGAGGTTGCTGTGAGCTAGGCTGGCGCCACAGCACTCTAGCCCGGGCAACAGTGTGAGACTCTGTCTCAAAATAAACAAACAAACAAAAAACTGACTTCTTGAAGATTCTGATCAGGTTGTCATTGTTTTTACTAATATATTGTAATGTGTTCATACCAGCAATAGGAGATGGGTCGGTTCTGCCATTCACTTGTATACTAATAGTATTATCTTTAATTTCCAATTTATTTACAAGAATCTTGTCACATCCATTTTGTGTTAGTTTAGTTAAAACTAGCTAATGTAATCTGTAAATACACATCAGGCCAAGTAAATGGCCAAACATAGTGATCTACTCCAAAAGTGAACAAATGGAAGCATCACGCCACATTTCCACCTTGTGGGTTTTCCACTCTGTTCCCAGGTATGTCACATGTCACTGAATGTAACATGTGATCCTCTAATATTTGGACTAATGCAGGTGCTAGTGCTAGGTTATGTATCAAGTAGTAAAGCTTAACATATTTCTTATTAAAGAATGCAAATAGAATTTCATCGCACCTCAGAAGACCCTTTATTCCAACATAAACCCTTAGGGAGGGTGCACCGCAGGTTAGAAACCATTGCTCTAGAACCTTTCAGAAGAATGAATTCACTTCTTTCTGGGCAGAGAGGTTGGCAGAGGAAAGTGCAGAATCACTAGCTGAGCAGCGGCCCATGGGAACAGACTTTTAGGGTGTACAAACACTAGCTCCAGGATGCTCAGGGAAGAATCTGAGCAGTTCTACTCTGGAATTTCCTGGAATTGCCTTTCTCCTTGGTGCTGTATTATCCTTTTCCTTTCCTCATCCCAGTAGGCAGGCAACTAAGTAAAAAATAACAATGAAGCAAACAGTAGGGACACTCAACAAGTTTGGTGGTGAGCAGCAGGGATTGCAGCAGGTGACCTGGAGTAAGAGGTGTGTGAGTGGAGATGGCGTGTAAGTAGGAGATAGTCGGGGCAGGAAGGGGGTGCAGTGTTCCAAGCAAAGGGAACAGCATATTTGAAGGTCAGTGTTCAGTGTAGCTTGAGGGCAGATTGAGACTGGGTGCATACTCAATGCATATAGGGAAGGAAAGATGTCTGTTTTTAAATGATAAAAACAGGACAGCCACATCCCTTCCCAACTGGTAACTAAGTATCTCCCAAACAGACACTGGGCCTACTGGCTAAGTGTGTGAGTTCTGAAGTTGACTTGACCTGAATTAGGATCTCAGCTCCACCACTGTAGGACCTTGGGCATATTGTTTAATCTTGTTTCCTTATAGGGACCATAACAATATGTATGTCACAGCGGTGTGATGCATAAATTAATTAATAATGTAAAGAGCTTAGTCTAGTGTCTGGCACATGATGCTCAATAAATTCTGGCTATTTTCCTCCTGAGCATTGTGGTTATTGGTTTTTCTACTTCAGAAGGGCTCAGGGGGGAGGTATAGTTTAGTCAGAGAAAACCTGAAGGATCACATAACTCCAATGATCAAAACCTCATAGTCTCCAGCCTCCATTGAGCTGAAATTAAAAATCTTCTGTACTCACCTCAAATCTCTACCCTACCACTTCTCATTTTCAACAGATGTTCTTCCACCAAAATCCAACTTTCTTGGAAAATGCAAGCAATCAACAGATCAGGTCTCAGCTTTCCACCACCAAAACCTCTAGCTCACCTGCATTTGCATCTATTCTTTCTTTCCTTCTGTTACTGGGAAGACATCTTTGAGTTGAATGATAATCTATCTGGTTCTGTAAGCGACCCCTTTGTAGGGCTGGATTTCCATAGATTATTTTCCCTTCTCTCTTGACTTCATCTTCTCTCTTTAGCTCTTTCTCTTCAACAGTTAAACACTCTCAAGTCTCCCAACTTAAAAAAGGCATATCCTCAATTCCCTCCAGAAGCTATGCTTTTTGTTATTACTCATCACCAAATTTAGTGACATTTGTCCACAGCTATCTTTGTTTTCTCATTTCCCATTTATTCCTAAGCCCACTAAGTCTAGCTTTCTGTCCCTGTCATTGAGCTTACTCCATTCTCACCAAGATCATCAGCTAATTTCTAGTATTCAGACCTACTAGACTCTTTATATCCTTTATCTTAACTTGACTTCCCAATAGCATTTAGTATCTATCATCCCTGTGCCCTTTCTCTCAGGGTCTCATGATTCCATACTCAGTTACCGTTCCGTCTGTCTCCCTGGCCATTCCCCCCAGTCTCCAGTGCCTGTGACTTAAATATTGGTGTCTCTTATTGTTTTGTCATAGCTCCCCTTCTCTTCTTGTTTTAAGTGATCTCCTTTAGTGGTCTCTTCCCCTTCTATGAGTTCATTGGCTGTCATTTATGCTGATGGCTCCCAAACTTGTCTTCAGCCTAGATTTCTCTCCTTATCTCCAGGTTTTAAATCCACTAACACTGTGGTCCCAACCCCCAGGGCCATGGATCCGGATCCGTACCAGTCAGTGGCCTGTTAGGAAGCGGGCCACACAGCAGGAGGTGAGCAGCAGGTCAGCAAGCAAAGCTTCATCTGTATTTACAGCTGCTCCACATCAATCACATCACCACATAAGCTCCACCTCCTGTCGGATCAGCAGCGGTATTAGATTCTCATAGGAGCTCGAACCCAACTGTAAACTGCACAAGCCAGGAATCTAGGTTGTGTGCTCCTCTGGAGAATCTAATGCCTGGCCGGGTGCGGTGGCTCACGCCTGTAATCCTAGCACTCTGGGAGGCCGAGGCGGGAGGATCACTCAAGGTCAGGAGTTTGAAACCAGCCTGAGCAAGAGCAAGACCCCATCTCTGATAAAAATAGAAAGAAATTAATGGGCAAAAAAAAAAATAAATAAAAAAAAATCTAATCTGAGGTGGAGCTGAGGCAGTGATACTAGCACTGGGGAGCGGCTGCAAAGACAGATTATCGTTAATAGAGAGGTTTGACTGCACAATAAATGTAATGTGCTTGAATCACCCTGAAACCATCCCTCCCTCTCCTCACCCCCAGTCAGTGGAAAAATTTTCTTCCATGAAACTGATCCCTGCTGCCAGAAAGTTTGAGGGCCGTTGCACTAACATATTGGAAATGGGAGGAGGGACTTTTATCCTCCAGCTATTCTGCTTCCCATCTGAGGAGTCTGGCTCCAGGCCACAATCTTGTGTGGGATCTTGAGGCTTGCTTTTGTCAAGTAGGACCAGAGAAGTATTTAATGTAGAGCCAAATTTGCCCCACTATTGAGGTAATATCCTCCTGAGTACTCTACCTGATGCTCCATGAATGATATTGTTTTCTACTCTGGTGGGGAAAATATTTTCGGCTCTGTATAAACCCCAAAGAGATTGATTCGTTTGCTTTTTCTGGGGCGGTCCTTTCCCTGGCCTCAAGTTTCCTTACAACATATGCTCTGATTGGTATTTAGCTGAATACTTGATAGGAACCCTTTGCAGCCCTTTGGAGCTTTCTCTCTGTTTGCAGCTCTCTCCTCTCTGGTACTCTGCCCTGTGAAATCTAGCCGCCTCTTGGACTCCTAGCTCTGTTTCCTCAACCCACAGGGATCTGGTTCCTCCTGTCTATGGTGAGGCCTGAAAATTCTCTCCAGAAAGTCAGCTTGGGCAATTATAGAGCTCATCTCACTTGTTTCTCTCCTCTCAGAGCCCACTGTCCTGAGCTGCTCTTTGTCTAATATCTAAAAATGTATGTTTAAAATATTTTATGCTTTTTTTTTTGTTTGTTTGTTTATTGGTAGTTTAAGGCAAGCAAGTAAATCTGGTCCATGTTACTTCATCATGGCCAGAAGCAGAAGTCCCATCCTTATACTATGTTTTAAATACTTCCTTCCCTCCATTTTATATTATACGCATGCGGGTCAAAAGATTTTTTGTTTGTTTGTTTTTCTTTAGCTCAAATAGCACTTAAAATAATTCTTGAGCATTATAATGATGTTTGATTTAGTAGTATAAGTTGTTTCTAAGGCTGTAGGTAACCTTTTGGTTATGAACCCACAATAGTAGGTTCTTCTGATTTCTCAGTGCAACTGCTGAGACCATAGAATTGTGAGCATGAGTCATAAAGAAACAGTGAAGAGCCATGGGTACCCACTTGTTTCTTATCTAATTTTGATCATTTGTGAAGCTTATTTGCTGCATTAGGAATAAGCCAAAATAAAACACCACCCTAAGCAGGGACGGAGTCCTCGTTGCCAATCCTAGGACCTGAACCAGATGTTGACATCTGGCCTTGCATATACGGGTACTACTGGTGATCCATCCGTGACCCTTTGGACCTTCTTTACATGTCCACGTGCATCAGCCTATGTCTTCTAGTGGCAAACACCTGCACTTTTGTTGAATGCAAACCAGAAATTCTTGGGAACTAATGTTTCCCTGAGGACAGCCGTTAAGCAATGACTGATGGATGTGGGCAAAGAAATACCCCAGCTCCTTCCTCCCTTGGCCAGGATAATTCTGAGCTATGTATTCTACACCATTTCTTGAGCTCTTCCATAGGACTAAGATTTACTCACCTGCTTTGAGAGATGGCTTATTGGAAGGCCTTCCTTGTGTCATCTCCTCTGTATTCTGATGCTATCCCTGAACCTCCCAGAAAAAGTACATGCTCTCAATCTTCATCTTGAGATCTCCTTCTGCAAGGAATCCCATAAAGATAGGTGGTAATATGAGCACAAAGTGACACTCCTCCCCGTTATCTCCTCATATGAAAAGCCCTAATCTGCTTTCTCAGAAGGTCATTCTTTGGGAGGCTGAGGCAGGAGGATTGCTTGAGGCCAGGAGTTCAATACCAGCCTGAGCAACATAGAAAGACCCTGTCTCTACAAAAAAAAATTTTTTTTAAAAAGTTAGCCAGGCATAGTGACATGTGCCTGTGGTTTTAGTTACTTCGGAGGCTGAGGTGGGAGGATCACTTAAGCCCAGGTGTTGGAGGCTGCAGTGAGCTGTGCACCACTGCTCTCCAGCCTGGGCCACAGAACTAGACCCTGTCTCTAAAAAAAAAAAAGAAAGAAAGAAAGGTCATTAAGAGAGTCTGAGAGTGTGGTGAGAGGGGCAAATTTTCATTCCTATACTTTCCATAATGTGTTTTTTGATCCTGTCCAGCATGTGGGCAGAATCCAGACATCCAGGAAGTGGCAGATTTGTCTCTAAGACTGTTAAACCACATTCCTGCAAGAGCAGTCAGAATGCAGGTTCCAGCTGTCATAAGAACCTCTTCAGCTGATGTTGGGGTTTCATATCTGTTTATCTCTACCACACTAGGGTACTTTTCTACTCCTGCAAAAGCAGAAAGTCACAATAATACAGAAACCTGCAAATTTTGCACTCAGTTAACAACTTATGCATCCTTTAAGACAGTGGTCCTCCAATCAATGTCAGTGTGCATCAGGGTCACCTAAGACCTGCTTCAACACAGACTGAAATACAGACCCCACCCCCAGAGTTTCTGAACCAGTAGGTTCAGTTTCTGTTTCCAGGTGATCTTGAAATTGCTTGTCTAGGGAACACATTTTGAGACACATTGATTTTAAAGAATTTTGACATTCTTCTCACCCATAGCTTAGATGGTTATATCTTTTACAGTCTCTGTTCCTTTTATGGAATCATCTAATACAATGTACTATATACAGTTTTCCAAGTGATTATATTGTATTTAGTGGACTGTCAACATTTCTTACTAGAGACGGTAAGATATTTAGAATTTTCTACTTATATAGATGTCCTCGCCAGCAGTTGTCCACATTAGCAGCTCTTTTACCTAGTTATGAAATATTAAGTTACTTCTTTTAATTTTGAAAACAATTAGCAATCTCATTTTTTTCAGATATAACCCTTAATTTGTATATTCAAATATATTGCAAATACAGTTCCGTTTCTATCAAGAGTTGTGAAGTTTAGAATCTTGCAGGACACTTTTACATGCATAAAATGATTCACTTTCAGGAAAAAGCTCCCATCTCTCCTTTATTCTGATGCATTGGCATCATGTTTTCTAGCATGAAAAACAAGCTTCCCTGAGGCATTTGTGCGTTGAAGCCTTTCTGAGAAATGGGATAATTGATGTCAGAATGCTGTGAAGAGAGGAAGAGGAGGTCTTGGCACGTATGTAAACATAATTTCTGGGAATCTGAAAGATGACAAATCCTGGAATACAATGCAGTCATCAGTGAAAGGGACACAGAAGACCTGAACTCTACGCCTGAGTTTGCTGCTAATTTACTGGATGGCCCTGAGCATTCATTCATTCATTCGTTCACACGTTCAGCAAATAGATCTTGAGCACCTACTAAGCGCCAGGCACAGTTCTAGAGGCTGGGCATCCAGACGTCACAAGACACGCAAAGTCTCTGCTCTCCTGGAGCCTACAATCTAGTGTGGACTCACTAAAAAAAATAATAAGGTTTATACTTTAGAGAAAGGAGAGATTTATTTCTTGTAAAGATCTTTTTATAGCTCACAGTGGCTGATCTGGCAAGTCGGGAAACACAGCTCTCAGCCACAAGCCGGGAACACGTGCTTCAAAGGAGAGACAAGAGGAACAGGATTTTATACGGAGTGCAGTGGCTAAATATACATATTTAACAAATTATAGGAGTCATGAATATTTATGAAGAGAGAAATCATGCACTTATGTAATTGTGCTTTATATCTTTATAATTGTGCTTTATATTTTATAATTGTGCTTTATATCCCACCCTGTCATGGCTGGGAACTCAGTGTTGAGGTCCCCTTGGCTGAGAGGGGTCTGTTCAGTTAGCAGAGGGCTTAGGATTTTGTTTTTAGTTCGCAGGACAAAGAGAAACGTGTGAATGAATAAATGTTTGTTGAATTGAATTGAAATAAATCACATGATGTCAAGTAATGACACCTGCTGTGAAGAAGGAGGCAGAAGAAACAGTGAGAGAGAAGACGTCTCTAAGGAGGGGACCCTGAGCAGACATGCAATGACGTGCGGAGAGGACGGTGTGAGTAGTGGGCATTCCAGGTGGAGGGAAGAGCAAATGCAAAGGCTCCGAGACACATGCATGTCTGGCATGTCCCAGGTTGTTCCCGAAAGGGGCTAGATATGCAAAGCAGCCTCCAAATGCTGACGGATCTGAGAAATCAAAGAACAAGGTAGACAGATCCAGTTTGTCAGTAAACGGTGTTTTATTGGGGAACTTACAGACGGAAGTGTGATCTTGGGTGGCAGCAAGACAGGTGGATGTCAGCACCTACTCCCCAGACCCCGGGCTTATATACCATAGGGAAAGGGGGCACGCAGGTGCTGTTGGGGGGAGGGGAAACTTCCCTTTCCCCTGAAAGTTTGCTGAAAGATCAACTCACAGTTAAGGAAGATTAACAAGAGAAAGAGGTTTATTTACCATGCGCAAGGGGAGAATCACAGAGTGATTGATTACTCAATATTCCAATGAGGTCCAGAAATTTATATACCCTCCTTTGCGGGTGGTGGTGGGGGGATGAGGAATATAGGTAATTCCGTGTAGGGGCAATAAATGGTTGCTAGGGAGGATGAATGGATGGGGGAAACAGATTGACTTGTATATGGTTCTCTTTGTAAATTAAATTAACCTGAGAGATGGGTATTTAAAATGATTTGAGCCAGGCCTGGTTGCATTCTTGATCTTATTTGCTGCAATATAGTGAGATAACAGGGAAGGGAAGTCGATTGTTCTTTTTGATAGGTCTGTCTGGTTTATGCAGACAGAATGAAAGTCCCTTCCAAGGCCTGTTGATCTCTAAGGGCCTTTAATTCAAAATGCTCTTTATACCAAGGAGTCATCTTTTGGGGTGAAATTTCCTGAGCTCCTTCAGCACTCTGTAGAGACAGCTAAAGGCCACCCTCCAGCACAAGCACAAATGCTACATGCACCATCACTTGTAATTTGTGCAATAACATCAAGGTCGCTTTGATCTAAAGGCAGGATTTATAGATCTAAAGGCAGGGTGCATGTTCTTACACTGAGGGCAGTAAATAAAGTAGGAAGGCGGAGGTGTTCCTGGGACTGGGGTTAAATAGAAGTCAATGTGACGGGTCAGCATCCAAGATGGTGTCACTTTTGTCTGCACGGAGGCATAGCAAGGAGGCTGAGCCCCTGAGAGCTGGCAGGAAGGATGCAGAGGAACCGAGGCCACAGAAATGGTCTTCAGGGCCTGCAGGTTGTGTTTGAGCCTTATTCTGCATGAGATCAGAAGCCATTATGATGATGTTAGCAGAGGAAAGACATGACCTACTTTAGAGAAAGAAGAGCTTCGAGGCCACCAGGTGCTAACCTCCCTCTTGGCTCACACAGACACTAGACTTGCTTCATTTTAATAATTTTTGTACACTGAAGGGAACTCACATTAAATTATCTTCCAAAGAACAGAGGGCTTTTTTACATTGAAAGAAACCCATACTAAATTAATATTTGTTTTTAAACAAATTAAGAGTTAACAATGATCTAAATAGTCACATTCTTCTTGGATAACTGTTCCATTAAAACACAAGAATTTTACAAATGAGAGTTCCTGAAACATTTAAACAGTGATTAAAAACTGAATTCAACTCCTCCAAACTAAAATGTAATGAAAATTATAAGCCAATATATTATGTATTTTTAGATGCTTTCAACACCTTAAAAATTGGACACATTCATATAATGATTATAAAAATTTTCAGTATAAACCTCCAAAAAACCTTTTTTTAAAAATGCCAATGTTGGCCAGGCTTGGTGGCTCACGCCTGTAATCCTAGCACTCTGGGAGGCCGAGGCGGGCGGATCGCTCAAGGTCAGGAGTTCGAAACCAGCCTGAGCAAGAGCGAGACCCCGTCTCTACGAAAAATAGAAAGAAATTAATTGGCCAACTAAAAATATATAGAAAAAATTAGCCAGGCATGGTGGCACATGCCTATAGTCCCAGCTACTCAGGAGGCTGAGGCAGAAGGATTGCCTGAGCCCAGGAGTTTGAGGTTGCTGTGAGCTAGGCTGACGCCACGCTATGCTGACTCTAGCCCAGGCAACACAGTGAGACTCTGTCTGGAAAAAAAAAAAGCCAATGTCATGGATATGAATTTGCTTCATTATCTTTGTTCTTATTTTCTGTTTTTCATACTCCTTCCCCGCGTGGTGGGGGGAGGTGGCTGCGGCCTTCCATCTGCTCCCCAGATCCATCCTCCTCCTTGTCTTCCCTGCTTTGTGCCCCGAGAAACTCCTTGTATAAAATGCATCAACACAGTCCTTTATCCTCTGACACTGGGTGGGTTCCAGCAGCAGAAGGAATCAGATCACAGGGTGGCAGGTGGGACAGTGAGGTGGGCTCCCTTCCTGCAGGGTCCCCATCGGTTGGCTGCATTCTTAGAAGCCCTGTCACTTCCCTACTCCCTCTGGGGTGATGGCTCCCGACTATTGCTACCCTCACACTACTGTATTGCTCCTTGTTGGTGTCAACATTGTGCCCCTGGCTGACAGATGAGATGACCTCTCTGTGGCTAAGATGAGACCCTCAAGAGAAAATTCAGCATTCATAGCAGGGGAAAGGACTTTGTTAGGTTCCCCTACAGTGCTAACTACTATAAGGTTTGTTAACTGCTATAAAGTTTTCCTCTTGCAATTAGGCAGAAACCTGTTCTAGAGAAACATGGCCCGACTGACCTCAGTGGACTGCTTGATGCCAGCCAGCTGGGACACCCCCACTTTGAGGGTCCTGCCAGCAGTGCTGATTGGACTGGCCTCACACACTCTTTCCTGGTTGGAAGCTACAGACTGTAAGCCAGTTCCAGCCAGCTCACAGAGACTGTGCACAAAACATCTTTGTGCCCTTTTGATATAAAGAGCCAAATTCTATCTCATTTTAATGTTAAAACCATGCCCCAAAGCGAACCTGGGTTGTATGTTTTGTATACATGTTAACTCACTATGCATGTGCCAGACTTTCTCCGTAATTATTCACAGACATTCCCCAGACCTGATGAGTATGCCTGTAAAACAAACCCTGTAAGGCTCAAACGCCACTGTTTGCTCCCCTTCCGTGGAGTGTGTTCTTACAGTTTCCCTGGAATTTATGTTCCATGATCTGTAGACTGTTACTCCAAAAATAAAATTATCTCCTTTTTCCTTCCTCTGTAGATCTCATGGTCATTTTGTTAACGTTGATTTCCTTTAACTCTGCCCACCTTTCTATAAATAGATTGATCTTTCATTATAGATCCTCCTCAATCACTCTGTTGCAGTGTGGTTTCCTGTTAGGACCCAGACCCTTAGACCAGGTTACAATTTTATTTGCCTGACCTAGGAAGTCAGGGTGACTTTTGCCGGCCAGTTGGGGTGACCAGTACAGGTGAACAGTTGAAGACTCCGAATCAGGGACAGAGACTTAGTTCCGCCTTCCAGGACACTCTATGCAAGTAGAATAGGCTCTTTTATCTTTTTTGGATAACCTTTGCTTATTATGTGAGGAATTGCCCAGCTTATTGGCTCTAACCAGCTTCACTTTGATTTTATTGCGTCATTAGTCTTAATGATCTGTAGGAAAACGATACTGTTTCAGTGTCCCGTCTTGATAGCAGAGCCTGAGAAAAGACTATGTTTAATTACGTAAGAGTTTATGGTGCCACTGATTTAAGCCATTTTGCAATTGCTCGTTCTAAGAAGGACCTGGCGTGGTTTGACTAATTATGAAAGTGCTGGTCAATTCAGTTAACTGAAACAGCGATTTTATTTCTCGCTGACTGTTAAGACCTGCAATATTATGAGGCCTCTGCAACTCTGGCTGTGGCTCCCTGTGCACTCAGGAGCTCGGGGCCTCAAAGCCCTCAGGAGAGTGTGCACAGGGAGGGGGCTTTCAGGGTAGCCCACTTGGGATACTTTTAGGCTTTCAGGAAAACAGTATCAGTGATACTCCGTCAGCTGGTGCAAGAAGAAAAAGCAGCCGTGATTCCAGCCTTGAACTCTTTCCGATACAGTCTGTAATCCCTGAGTGATCTTAGCCGAACTGTCAGTAAGAATTTAATGCTCAGCAGCGGTGTCGGCAATGGTCATTCTTGGCTGGCTGGTTTGGTGTTTAAATTTTCCTGCCTTCAGGCTTTGTCTGCTCAACTGGGCTCGTATAAGTCACTTTTGATGCACCTTCACGTAGTGGTCCCTTTTTTCTCTAGACTGCTATGGTAACTAGAAACACAGTGACATGTCAACATTACCCCTGGGAGGACTTTTCTTTTGGCCCCTTCCCAGCTTACAGTGCTCTGCTGCCCCCGCCATGGCAGAAAAGCAGGTGGCTCCAGGAGGGGGGGCAGCCACCGTCAAGTCCCTGCTACTGGTCACAGCGCTGGGCGCCTGGCAGCTCTTCTGTCACTGGCCTTCAAGCAGGCTCTGACACTGCCCCATCAGCCCTCTGCCTCGTCAGGTGCGCTTTACTTCGCCGAGAACATAGGAGACATCGGGCTTGCTCAGTGCCCCACCCTGCTCAGATGGCCCGCCTGCCCCAGCCCATGTTCTTCTCTTCCCTCCAGTGACACGCCTCGGAGGTATCCGTCCTGTCAAAGGCCAGTGTAGGGGCTCTAGGCCCTGTCACTTCTCTCTTGTCCTTTCTAAGGACATCAGTCCTTCCCTCATGGGCATCAGCAATGTTTCTGCTGAGCTGGAGAGAAAGTAGCTGATTAAAGCACCAAGCCCAAGTTTAATCACTGAACTGCAAAAGCATAAGCAAGAGGCCTCCCCGTGTCGGAAGTCAGTTGAAGCAGTACGGACGTGGGGGTGGGAGTCATCTCACTGTTGAGGGAGACCCCCAAACAAAAGGCTCTTGCAGTTTTAGGGTTTAGGGACCTGGAGACTGGCTGGTGAGGGACAGAGTAGAAAAGTACTGAGTCTCGAGTCAGAGAGGATAACAAAGTCTTCAAGTATACTCCCTTCCCCGCTCTACTTGTATAAGGAAGCCTGGCTGGTAGAGCCTGAAGATGATCTAGGGTAGAGGCCAAGCCATGGTAGCTCATGCCTGTAATCCTAGCAAGGCTGAGGCGGGAGGATTGCCCCAACTCAGGAGTTCGAGACCGACCTGAGCAAGAGTGAGATTCCATCTCTACTAAAAATAGAAAAAAATTAGCTTGGTGTGGTGGTGTGTTCCTGTAGTCCTAGCTACTCAGGAGGCTGAGGCAGGAGGATCGCTTGAGCTCAGGAGCTTGAGGCTGCAGTGAACTATGATTGTACCACTGCACTCCAGCCTGGGCGACAGAGCAAGACCCTGTCTCAAACAAAACAAAACAAAACCTTGGATAAGGAGACCTGGGATGAAGGTGCCAGGTTAGGGACACAGGTGTGTGTAGGAGCATGGCCAGCAGGGGCAGCCTGAGGCCTTGACCACAGTTCCCCCAGAGGCTGCAGTGCCCTCACTGTGCCAAGTCCAGTGTGGGGAGGGCAGCGTCCCTGCCACGCTCAGCCTTATGATTGTCCATGGTCAGGCCTGAAAAATCACACCTAGGATTTTAACCAGGAGCGGAACTCCTCGGTATCCTGTCTACAGACTCCACCCTACAGCATGTAATGATGGTGAAATATGACCCGCCTGAAATATCCCACCCCTGACTTTTGTGTCCGCCTTCCAGGTACTGTCACATTTCTCTCACCCTGAAGTCATGCTTCTCAAAGCAGTTGGCTACACCTGCTGTCTCAACTTCTCTACACCCTACCATCATCCACTCCTCAACAACCTGACGTCCAGATGTTATTCCCGTCGCTCCACTGGAACAGGTCTTCCTGAGGTCTCTAGGTTGGGCTGGGTTCCTTGGAAATGGACTCTGGGATGAATATTTGCATGCAAGAAATTCATCTGGAAATGTTCTTGGGAACAACACTTGGAAGGAGTGAGGAAAGTAGGATTGGGCAGAGGGAGGAGTTGACTGTGATGCAGTCACACAGAGATCTCAGCCAAGCCCATGTGGAGTGCTGGAAGGGGGCAATGATTCAGACTCATCTGAAGTTGAGGCATGGGGGCCCACCAAGCCTTTGTACTCTTGCATGTAGCAGTCACTGGGGAACCTCCAGATTCCAGTATCTGCAGGCTTTTTCTTGGGGTATGTTCAGTTTCCTGGGAGAAGAAGTCTCCTGCCCAGCAGAGGGGGGTGATGCCTGATTGGCATCTCCCTAGATGAAGAGCAGGGAGTTGCCAGAAGGCCACCTCCACTTTGAGCTCAGCCCTCTTGTTTTAGATAATGCCTTGGACCTATTGTTATTGGATTCAGGACCTCAGTTTCTTGTTAGCTATTGGTGGAGGCACCCTTAGGTCCTTGCCATGTGTCCCTTCCTGCCTCTTCCAAGTGTGCCAACCAAGAAGACAATAGTCTGCTAGCAAGGTGGGAATCCCCGTTATATTGCACCTACTATAGCATGCTATCATCTTTGTCCCATTCTGTTGGTTAGAAGCAATTCGCAGGTACTGTCCACACTCAAGGGAAAGGGATTCCTCAAAGGTGTGACCACCAGGACGTGGAGATCATGGGTGGCCATCTTAGATGGTAGATTCTGGAGCCAGACCACTTGGGTTCAAATCCTGGCTCTGTCACTGCTCACCTGTGTGATCTCAGGTATGTTATTTCACCTCTCTGTGCCTCAGTTTCCTCCTCTGATAAATGAGGCAAATAATAGTATCTGCTTGATTGGGTGGTTGTGGGAATTAACTACAAATGTAAAAGTACCTAGGAAGTGCTGGAGAAGGGTTGGCTATTGCTCCTGCTCCATCAGCCCCCAAGGGCAGCCCGGCAGCAGGCAGGCCCCACGCAGAAGCATTGGATTGTTCAACCCAACTTAAAGTCTGTCCTTGATGATTTGTCCTGCTCATAGATGTTATCCCCGTAGCTTTAACCTTCCAGGCATATTTTTAGTCACAAACCAAGGCAATAAATCTGACATCATACAGTGCCAGCCTATTAGTTAGTGGCTATTTAATTGAGTGCTCATGCGCGTGGAAACAAAGGCATTGCTCGGTGTCTGCTCATTCTAAATGGGAGAAATTGTTATCAAAAGTTCGGCACTTGTCCTCGAGGCTGCCTCAGAAGAACGAGAACAAGTGGTTGAGGAGAAGGAAAGAGAAATTTATTACTTTGCCGGCAAAGGAGGAAAATGGCAGACTATTGTCTCAAAGTCCAAATTCCTGTATATAAGTAGAAATACAGAGCTTTTAAAGGGAGGGCCCTCAGTTCTAGGCTATTCTCATTTAATTGTCCCATTTCAGCCAAAGACAAAGCCTGCAACCTCCGCCCACCTGGGAGGCCCACCTGGGGGGCCCACCCAGACCTTCACTGGTGAGGCCCCAGGCCTGGGATGGAGCCAACAGTTCAGCTGAGCTACCTCCTGTAATACAAAGAACAAAAAAGAACAAAAGAACAAAAGAACAGCCATTTGTAAGAACCCTGGGACACCAAGACCCTGTTTCCACCCATTTGTGGGGTTTTCAGACTTCCCTGTTGGTTTAGAGACGCTGTTTGCAGGTGGAAATGAAGTGGTTTAGTGGGGCGAGGGGCCTGGTTTGGTTTGAGCTCGTTTGCGGTTCCGGGGAATCAGTGGGGGTTGGGACGTGCTGGTTCTCTTGTCTGAGGGACTCTGGCTCTCCTTTGTCCCCTATTGATTAGGAGATGCTGGTTCTTAATTGGGAAGTCGGTTCCCATGTGTGGTTCCCATCTGCTCGGCAGTGGCGTTTTGTGTCGGGGATTTGTATTGTCTGTGTTTGTAAAGTTTTGTTGCAACAGAGGAAAGTTCTGTCTAAAAGTCCCTTGGGAAAAAATTTTGGCTGGATGGTTAACTTATAGCTGCGAACCTACGTCTAAGGAAAATGGTTTTATCGTAATCCGATGTATGTGCTGGAGTGTGAGGAAAAGTGGCTGTTAAAATGCAACCTTAAATTGTACAGTCTTATAACTGAAATTATTTTGTCAAAGGTCAAATAAATGGGACAAGATCCCATATGTGTTGGGTTATTGGGTAGAAAATGTTTGATCCCCTTGTGTGATTTGAGGTTGGACGTTTCATATTTAATGACCTGATACAAGATTAAAGGTCTGGGATAAAGTTAGTGGTTTGAACAGTTGAATTCCCATGGCAGAAGGGGGAACTGGTGGGCATGGCCTGCCAACACGTGGTGAGGGGCTGGGGAGAAAGCGCCTGTCGCCCCCACCCCCAGGTATGTGTGCAGTAGGGCAGGGATGTGCGAGGACTGACTGGGAGGGGTTGAGAGTGGTGGAGATGCCCCTGGCTGATTTGTGGGAAGGTGCCACAGGCTCTGATCTACCCGTTGCTGGAGGCCGGCAGCCGGGTGGGGAAACGGAGTAGGGCCGAGGGAGAAACACCTGACCGCCCCCAACCCCTGCCAGGCACAGGTACTCGCAACTGTGTATTATGCCATCCCATTTGGGATGGCAGAGCTAAGCAGCTCATGAACTTGTTCTCCTATTTGAAGCTTTGGTCCGGCCTCTTTTGAGGCGCATTAAGGGTATGGCGCCTTAATGGATTTGGGGAACCTCATTTGGAAAAACCCCATTTACAATGAACTGTTCCTGTGCTTGCCTTAAATGGATTTGGTGAGACTTCGTTTGGAAAGATCGTATGTGCAACAAACTGTTTACATGCTTAAGGTGGTCCAAGGACAGAAAGGTGACTCACTGCACAGGGAATTCAACATGTAGGGGGCCCAACCCTTTCAATGATTGACAGTTTCACTCGGTATTAGTAGATATCTTTTCGGGCTGGGAATGGAGAGAGCATCTAAAGCTCCCAGATGGGTTCCTATCAGGAGCTGCTGGCCCAGGACAGAGCCTTTGCCAAGTTCCTGTGCATGTGCGCCAGCACGGGGCAGGAACAAGCCTTGGAGGACAACAAGATGACGGACATCAACAGTTCAGAGAAAGTGATCAAGCAAATGGAGAGTGGCATGCTGGTGCTGGATGCCGTGGAGACAACTCAGCAGCTCCTCCTCCCACAGCAAGGATGGCAATAAGCACCACGGCAACATGGCTGAGCTACAGAAATCTGAGACCAAAAAGGAAGGGACCTGGAAATTCGACGGAGAAAGAGGAGGCTCAGACAGCCCATTGTCAACAGGACCCAGGAGGTCAGGGAGCCCTGGAAATTTCACAAGGTGACTGTTCCATGGTGGTGTTGCTTCCTGCGGTCTATACCAGGATCTACTGCACACTGTCCTGTGGTCACGCATGAACTTGAGTGGAGCCTCAGTGGAAACCTGGTGAGCCTTTTCTACAAGGCGGCCTCAGTGATCCCACAGGTCATCAAGATGTTCATACCCTCCCCTCCTCCAGGGACACGCTTTTGAATCAGAGCAGAAAAGTAGAATGGGGTACTGCTGTTTGTCTCCCTCTGAATAAGGATATCCTTCAGAAGCAGGCTTAAGTTAAGCCGTAGGAAATAGTTTATGAGATACCCTTCCTAGCACCCGGAGGTAAGTATGGTAATGTAACCACAAGTGAAAAAAACATGGTAAAGCAATATGTCAAATGAGTGGGTCAGGTACTAACCACTATGAGAGTTCCCCTCTTTCAGGTCTCCGCCCCAGTTAGAAACAAAGAAGCAGAAGAGACCCTATGAAGTGCCTCTAACAGCTCACACCTTGTTGAAGTTGTCAGAAATGAAACCTTGGGTCCATCATACCAGAGTAAAGAGGCGTCCTGTGGAAGAAGAAAACCAGGCCCCCAGTGGAGAAGTCAGCCCTTAGGTGATCTAAAGTGACTGTTTAAGGAAGAGGAAAACTGAAAATGTTATTTATTTATTTTTTTTTGCTATCCTTTCTTTGATTATTTGTTCTGTCTGTAGACTAGAGAAACACCTTCTTAGTGAGGATTTCCCTGTGCTATCACCTGTTCTGTTGATTTGTATTTGTATTTGTCATCCTAAACCTTATTCGGTGCTGTGTACGGTTTCTGAATTTACAGAACCCGGTATCTCAGATCCCCTGCAGGGTGCAAGTAATAGCCACGCACTCAGAGGCCCCGTGTCTCTGTCTAGCCCAGCCTGTATCAGACATTGTGTGCGAGGTGATAGTCCACGTTGCCTGGTCAACCCTCACTGTTGTAGCTGTTGCTTGTAACTTTTTTTTGCCTGGTAATCTGTTGTTGTAAATACACTGTCAAAGCTCTGCAGTGGCATACATAAGTATAAACCTTTCAATTGAGACATCACCTCAAATCAGCAGGAAGTAGCTCCGTGACTACATCGCCCCTCCTCCCATAGACATGGAAGGGAAATATTGGGAGTGGGGATTATGTAACAGAGGGAATGGCCTGAAAAAAATGGCGAAAATATTTTCTGTCTCTTTAAAACATCCTCCACTCCTTTTTTAGAACTAAAACCTGCGTCCCTGTCCCAGGCCAGTGGTTGGGAGGGGCAGGTTGAGTCTTTTGTTATTTGTGCTAAATGGGGTGGCTCAGTCTGGACCTGGTAAAGGGAAGTTCTGGGCGGAGGTCACCAGATTGTCTTCAGGGGAGATGGGACGATCAGAATCAGCAACTGTAGTTGAACAGGAATTGCCTGAAGCTGAGAACCCAGCCTTCAAAAGCTCTGTCTTTCTGCTTGTTATTAGGTAGATGGCATTTCAGACAGGAATCTCCATCCTCCTCCTTTGCTGGCAAAGTGATAAAACTTCTCTTTCCTTCCTCCTCAAAGAAAAAAGAAAGAAAGAAAGAACATTGCAGGATTAGATAGTTTCCTGTTATTTCAGCAAGGCCATTCTTTCAATTCCCTCTGTTACACAATGAAGCAGCCAGGAGACAGAATCACGAACTTGACCCAGAGAGAAAATTACATTGAGTCTCCATTGCAAGAACAGAATTTTCCCCCTCCTTTTTGTTTTTTAAGGAAGTGGATGTACTCAAGTATTTTCTGAACTAGAGAGTTCAGGAAACGAAACAGTCAGCCTGCATAGTCATCCTCAGGTAAGTCCCTTGCTGAGGAGAGGGTGGTGCCAGCTTCCCAGAAAATAAACCAGCCTCTTCCTCCTTCCCATCTGAGGCACTAAGAAGAGATTATAATTGGTCAGGATAAAATAATGCTGTATCAAGTCTCCAAGGGCTGCTGTATTAAGTTTCCTAGGCCTGCTGTAACAGATACCACAACCCGGTGGTTTAAAACAACACAAATTTATTCCTTCACAGTTCTGGAGGCCACGAGTCCAAAATCAAGGTGTGGGCAGGGCCGTGCTCCCTCTGAAGCTTCTAGGGGCGGATTCTTCCTTGTCTCTTCCTAGCTTCTGGTGGTTTTGGATAATCCGTGGTGTGCCTTGGCACGTAGGCGTGTCACTCCAAACTCTGCTTCCATCTCCCACAGCCGCCACGGATGTGTCTGTGCATCTCTGTCTCTGTCTCTGTGTCTCTTCTGATAAAGACACCCGGCAACGGATTGGGGTCCATCCTAATTTATTATGATTTCATGTTAAATTAATGAATTACATCTGCCGAGACCCTATTTTCAAATGAGATCACATTGTGAGGTTTTGGGTGGACATGCATTTTGGGGCATACTATTCAACCCCAGTACCACTTCCAAACCTTTTCATATTTCCATCTTCACTAGTTTCAGATCACTTCTCATTATTGCTCTGAGGTCCTCAGAAATCTGGAGCCATGAACAACTTATCATGTTCAGTTGGAGGATTTATTCTTTTTTTTTTTTCTTTTCGAGACAGAGTCTCACTCTGTTGCCCGGGCTAGAGTGCTGTGGTGTCAGCCTAGCTCACAGCAACCTCAAACTCCTGGGCTCAAGTGATCCTCCTGTCTCAGCCTCCCAGATAGCTGGGACTACAGGTATGTGCCACCATGCCCAGCTAATTTTTTAGAATATATTTTTAGTTGTCCAGATAATTTCTTTCTATTTTTTTAGTAGAGATGGGGTCTTGCTCTTGCTCAGGCTGGTCTCGAACTCTTGAGCTCAAATGATCCGCCCACCTCGGCCTCCCAGAGTGCTAGGATTACAGGTGTGAGCCACCACTCCCGGCCGAGGATTTATTCTTAATTAGGACAGAACTGGGGAACGGAGTGAGGCTATTCACGAGCAAACAAGCTATTAATACGAGCAGCAGGGCATCACGAGACGCACAATCTATAGCTCTGCCTCCTCTGGGAATTGTCAATAGCTTTATAGACATCCACTCACAGAACCTTCAACACCTCACCTGGCTCAAATTCCAGCCCCATGCAGCAATCTGCATCCCCGACCCCCACATGGTCTCCTAGCCCTGATTGGTCAGCTTCGTGCTGGGGAGGGGCCACCCACTTCTGAGGCAGTTCATTCACTCTTAGACCAGAGGCACTGATGGGAACGTCGTCCTTCAGGTGAGCCGTGGTCTGTTCTGCCTTCTTGTCAGTCTTCCACAAGACAACCTAGGAAAGGTCCAGCCCTCCATGTCATATCCTAGTTCCTTAAAAAACACCTCTGTTTTGTCACCCTTTCCACAATGTGTTGCCGGTATTCATGGTGGTAGTAGGACCTAAATATATTCCTCCATATATGATCTCACATAAGCCCTAGCAGAGGGGTTAGATGCTTAGAGTTTCTCTCCCTTTTTATTTTGAAATAATTTAAAACTGACAGTGAAGTCTTAAGAATCATAAAGAACTCCTTTGTTCCCTTAGCCCAGATGCACTGATTGGCACTTGGTGTTTCTTAGCAAACAAGGTGGGCCAATGACCAGGCTGCAGAGGCGGAGGCTGTGGGCAGTTCTTGTGGCCTGCACGCTGGGTTCTGAGACTACAGGTGCAAGTTCCAGAGCTTTTTTGGAAACATGTCCCACACAGTTGCCGCAGGTTGAGTTTGACATCAAACATAATCTCCAGCTCACTGTTAATTCCCGGACTCTTCTTTCTGGCAACTCATGCATGAGAAACCTCTGCTGAGGATATCTTGTTCGTTTCAGTCCATCATTGCAGCTTGTCAAATACAGGCTGCCGCCAAGGCCAAAGACGTTAAATAGGAAGAGATTCTAAGAATTGAAATGACGTCTGGTCCTACATAAAGATAAGAGGGGAGTATAGCTGTATAAAGTGATGTTTACAAGCCCAGACTGAAAAAAGATCTGTTCTAAAGATACGAAGTGGGCACATAGTCAAATGCAATTGTTTCAGAGCAGCTATTTACAGAACATTCTGAAAGGCGTGCCGGCAAGACTGCAGCTCCAGAATGAACTGCGAAGCCTCTGTGAGCCTTTGAGAAGCCACAGCGGCAGCAAGAAGAACAAAGAGGGCTGGGCCCTTCGCTCTGGGCAGAAGGTGTTTTGTTAACTGAGAACCAAGACGAAGCAAAACTGTTCACCTGCTAGTCTTGCTTTTGGCTTCACCATCAAAGCAACTGGTCAGACAGGACAGGACAGGACAGGTGAAACGAACGAAGGTGGAGGTGGGCAAATCAGAGCCAAGACAGGCATAGGAAAGGGGCCCGTTGGCATAAGCTGTCCCTTCCAGGGCTAGAAGACCCTGTAATAGCTGAGAAATAAGGAGTCAGTGTTGCTGGCGAAGGGCCGGAGGGGGAGGGCGGAGGAAGCAGAGCCGATCAGGGTCCCCACATCATCAAATTCTCCAGTGTGACTCAGAATGTATAAAATCCATTAACCATGACCCAGAGAATCATTTAGAGTTTAGGGAGATTTTTCTGGGGATGGAGATTTTGAGTTGGAACAGCAAAGAGGGAGGATTACCCGACATCGACATACTGAGCTGGCGAACCATCCACCCCTCTCTTTGAATGTCTACCCTCTGCCATTTTCTAGGAGAATCAAAAGTATATGTCTCTTGCACCCACTGGATTCAATCCTTGGGAGTTCCCTCCTCCCCTTACTTCCCCAGGCCAGCCAGGACGCAGGTCCTCTGCCTACACCCCCAGCCCCCATCACTCCCCTTCCTGATACAGCTGGGGCCGGTGAAGCCATGGGGCCAGTGCAAGGATGTGCCCACAGCCTTGGACCAGCCAAAGGGCTGGAAGCAGAACTTACAAGACAGAAGTAGGAGAAGAACAAGTAGGTAGCTTGGGGGAGCAGGAGGGGAAGAATGCCAAGCTCTCACAAGAAGTGGTTCCCCATCTTTCAGTGAGTCTCAGGTCATCGGGGCACTGAGGAAGATGGGTGTGGAGAATGGAGAACTGGAACAAGGCAGAAGCCTCAGCAAACGTCCGTCAGCACCCTTGCGGTTCCAAGTGCTGGGGAGACAAGATTAGCTAGAATGTCAGCCTGCTGCTCTAATCACTAACAGGAGGGATGGCCGCTGTGTAAAGCAGCCTCAGTTAAACGTAAAATTACCATATGACCCGGCAATCCCCCTCCTAGCTGTACACCCAAGGGAACCGAAAACACTAGTCTATACAAAAACCTGCCCACGGATGTTCACAGTGGCATTATTCATTGCACTTAAAAAGCGGAAACAGGCCAGGCGCGGTGGCTCACGCCTGTAATCCTAGCACTCTGGGAGGCTGAGGTGGGAGGACCGTTTGCGCTCAGGAGTTCGAGACCAGCCTGAGCAAGAGCGAGATCCCGTCTCCACTAAAAATAGAAAGAAATTAA
>VBSM01000272.1:103644656-103699326 GCA_008086735.1 Cheirogaleus medius | reverse complement strand
CTGACCTTGAGCGATCCACCCGCCTCAGCCTCCCAGAGTGCTAGGATTACAAGCATGAGCCACTGCGCCCAGCCTTTTGGGGGTCTTCAGTTGTTCCATTTCACAGAGGAAGGGATGTTTGTTGCTGGGCAATGTTTGTGGAGGTAAAGTCGTACTCATGTGATTATATTGCTGGTAAGAGTAGCTGCCACTTACTGAGTGCCTATCTTGTGCTGGCTTTGGGCTGGGCATTTTTTATGTAGTGTCGCAAATCTTTTGGTCTTTTTATCCCCACATACAGATGAAGAAACTGAGAGGTCACAGCCTAGTAAGCACCTGAGTTGGAATTCAAAGCTCAGGGCCCTTCTATTCCTTGAAGCTTCTTAGACTGAGGGCTCCCAGATGACTTTGGGACCTGGTACCTAGCCAGTGCCTGGTTGGTAACAGGCAGGGACCAGGAGGTACCTGTTGAATGAATGGACATCAAAACGGCAAACCAGAGCCTTGTTCAGTACCTAACAACTACACACGTCTAGCATCATTAACACATACAGAGTCAACAGAGAGTAAAACTTTAACTTTAATAGAGCACCAGTAGTATATAAAACATATATAGGTAGAAAAATAAATCCAAAGTATTCCAGAGAATCCAAGAAGTCTGTGTTCTATACAGCAATGTGCTATCCACTTTGAATTGTGGTTATTTTCAGATCAGTCGTCCTCAGCATGGTAGAATTTTACAGCATCTCCATTTTTTTTTTTTTAAATACCTGCTCCTGGATGCCAAGTATCTCTATTTTTATTTCTCATTTTAATACTTCCACTTCTCACTATTAAAAAGTGGTCCTATTTTAGTGAGCTTAAGAGGCTGAAAATTACACTCTCAGTGGCCAACTTTTGAAAAAAAGACGGTTAAAACCTTTATAAAGCAGTGAGTTCCCAAGCTGGAGTGTTCTTGCCAAGTGAGCCCTTACAGTCTAGCTCCTTGGTCGTTTTCGCAAGTCCGGCATCTAGGAATTCCAGATTTGGGGTTTGCTCAGGTGGTCTTGCACCGTCTTTGTCGCCATGATCACCGGCTGAGTCAGATGTGAGAAGCAGGGGTCGCTGTGCCTGGCTGATGAGCTCTAGGGTCCCTGCTCAGAGGGTGTCCTGAAGCTGCAGCTGGCACCGGGGTTCTGCTTGCTGCTTTCAGAGTCTTCTGCAATGACACTTAGTTTGTCAAAGACTTCATTCTCATCAGAGAGTGGGAAGGAGAAAAACAGAAATGTGCTAGGACTATGATGAGGGTGGCCCAAAAACTGTGGGAGGAAAAAAAAGGACAGTTAATTATCAAATAATTTTCCCATTTCTTTTTCTGGGCTTATAAAGGTGTTTTTTTTTTTTTTTTAAACAGTATTCCTGGCTGCAAAATGCTATCTTAAAAATGTGACAACAACAGTATGATGGTTTCTTAAAAAATTAAAAATACAATTATCATATGATCTTGCAATCCCACTCTTATGTATATACCCCAAAGAACTGAAGGCAGAGTGTTGAAGAGATATTTGCACACCCGTGTTCTGCAAGCTACCCAAGTGTCCGTCCACAGAGGAATGGGTAAGCAGTATGTGGTCTAGACACACAATGGAGTATTATTCAGCCTTAAAAATGAAGGAAATTCTGACACATACTATCACATGGATGAACTTTAAAGATATTATGTAAAGTGAAATAAGCCAGCCACAAAATGACACATACTGTACGATGATTCTGCTTATATGAGGGACCCAGAATAGTCGAATTCACCGAGACAGACAGTAGCATGGTGGTTGCCCGGGGATGGGGGAAGGGGAACAGGGAGTTTATTGTTTAATGGACAGAGAGTTTCAGTTTTGGAAGAAGAAACAAGTTCTGGAGACAGATGGTGGTGATGGCTGCAGAGCCATGTGAATGTACTTAATGCCGCTGAATTGTACTCTTAGAAATGGTTAAGGTGGTAAATTTTATGTATATTTTGCCACAATTAAAAAAAAAAGTGACAATGAATATGCAACTCACTTGCTAAGTGATCACAAGTCACCCTCTGATAGTTCCTCTTTTAGACCAGGAGGGAGATTTTTTAGCCTGAGCGTGAAGCTGTGGTGCTGACACAGCTTGGGTGTCATTCCTCTAGGGAGCAGGGACGTTGCAGGCCCTGGACAAATGTCTCCGGGGATAACAAACAGGATCTCCCATGTGACCCTGCCTGACTTAGGGGCCCTCTGTGGTGCTCCTCAGCGTTCCACGTGCCCCTCGATTTCAGCCCTTAGCTCTGCACGTCCAACACGGTGGCCACGAGCCACGTGCGGCTACCCACCACTTGAGATGTGGCTAGGTGGAGTCAGTATCTGCTGTAAGTGTAAAATATATACCAGATTTCAAAGACTTTGTATGAAAAAGTGAATGTGAAATATCTCAATCATTTTTTGATAAAAAATATTGATTACATGTTGAAATGATGATATTCTAGATATGCTAGGTTACAGGAAATATATTATTAACGTTAATTTCACCTATTTCTTTTGACTTTTTAAAAATGTGGCTACTGGCAAATGTGGTTTGTGGTATGTTCTATCAGACAGTGCTGCCTGGTACATCTGACGGCCACTGATGGTGCTGCCTTGGTACATCTGACAGCCACAGTGCGGTGTCTCTCCCGCAGACGGGGCTAGGTACGGGCAGGGACCAGACTCCAATCATCTCTGTCCCTCCAGCGCTTTGAACAATGCAGATGCCCGTACACATTTCCTGAAACCTCTGCTGGTTGCTCCTTCTCCATTCTTTCATCTTCCTAGGTTCACCAATGCCCTTAATCCTCAGATTAGATGGAGAAACATTCCTTAAAGCTTTGCGCTGTGAACCCCGCCCCTCCAGAGGGAATCCCTCTTGGTGTAATTTCCACACTCAGCCTTGTGCTTTGGCTTCACTGAAGCTGAGCGCAGATGCACTACCTTCTGGTGTGGACCTGTCAGGATTTCCCCTCCTGCGTCTTGAGTGGCTGATGGAGGGGAGGGGATGGGGCGAGGGGGACAATGTCCAGATCTCTGCTGGGCCAACGAGGAACCTGGGGAAGGGGAACCTTTCTAAACCTCAGATCCAGTGGACTCATGAGAATGGACTGGAAGCTACCCTGCATTCTCCTAGGACGGGGGGAGAGGAGAGAACACAGCAAGATGCATTAAACCTAAAGAATGTAAATATCAGCTGAGTCTCCTGGCTGATATGCACACGACCAGCTCAAGAGGTCAGCGTTGGATAAACCTCTCTCTGTTGCTTTTCCAACTCAAAGTCTCCATCCCCAGCAAATCTCTGTAAATTCTAAACGATTCTGTGGGGCGTGGGGAATGAATTCTATACATTCTGAGTCAAATTGGAGAACCGGTGACGTGAGGATCCCAAACTGCTCTGTAGTCACCTGGTGTCTCACTTGCTCCTCCTTCTCTGGCCCTGCCTCGTTTCTCATTTCTCGGCTATTACAGGGGCTGGCTTCGGTCAAGCCTGCAAACTCTTCTAGCCTGGAGGCAAGAGCTCTGCCAACAGACCCCTTACTGTTTGTTCGTCTGTCCTTTCCTGTCTGACCAGTCTCTTTGATGGTGAAGCCAGAAGCAAAAATAGCAGGTGAACAGTTTTGCTTCCTCTTGGTTCTCAGTTAACAAAACACCTTCTGCCCAGAGTGAAGGGCTCGGCCCTCTTTGTTCTTCCTGCTGCAGTTGTGGCTTCTCAAAAGTTCACAGAAAATTTGCAGTTCAATCTAGAGGATTCTCTGTTCACCCTGGGGCTGCAGTCTTGCTGGCACTCTTTTTCAGAATGTTCTAGCTAGTCTGAAACACTTGCCTGTGGTCATGTGGCCACTTCTGTGGATGCTGTGCTGCCCACATCCCCCTCATGTTGGGGCGCTTGTCCCCCCGGCTTCCAGGAACGCCGGCAGCCACAATGGCTCACAGCTGAGGCGCTTTCTAGGCGGTGCCTTTTACACAAGGCAGGTGCCTTGGCCACGGTTCTGTGTCCTTCCCAGAGGTGGCCTGTATCAGCCGACCGGTTGGAATACGTTAATAGGACCAGAAGTGCAGGAAGTGGCAAGGCGTTGGTAAGGCACACGCACTGCGGAGGGTGGGACACTCACCCTGTAAAGATTCAGGGACCTGCCACGTCAGTGACGTTTGAGGGGTCCCATGGAGTGAGGCTTGCCAGGACATCCCCTTTAAAGAACCGATTACTGTGCCCACCTCTCCCACCACCACGAAGGAAGCGCGGTGCGACTCGGGCAGGTCTGGGTTCTGGCGGCCACGTGTGCCCCATGAAGGAAGACTGCTCCAGTGTGTTTGCCAAGCGACACAGAAGGCTGCGGCTCTGAGCAGGCCCCGAGCAGGAAAGGGCCCTGTAGAAGGTACGGGCTACGGGGCAAGCAGCCCACCCCCGCCCGAGACTGGTGCGTTACCTACCGATGACAACGTGCTAACGGAACAGATCTCTGAACTGTCTGCGGTGGGAAAGACGCTGGGCGGCGTTTACGGCAGATCCCAAGAGGAGAATCGCCACCCAGACACAGGGTTCTGGGGCCGGGCTGGGCCGTCTGCAGGGGACAATTACACCCCATTTGGCAACCAGTTCCTGGAGTGCTATGGGGACCTAGCACTGGCCATGGGACACCAGGTGTCACACTGCCCAGAAGAGGCCATCAGGAGGCCTGTCAGGCCCAGCAGGTCCTAAGATGGGGCCGGAGGGTGCACGTCAGCCACACTCAGGTGGCTCAGCCCCCACGCCCCCTACCCCTGTTGCGCCCCTGTCTCTGTGTCTGCTCACACCATGGCCACACAAGGATGGGTCATTACAACCAGCTACAGGAGAAAAAGGCCAGCCCCGTTCCACAGGGAGGTCGGCAGAGTAGGTGGGTGTGAACCAAAATGTCCTGATGCTGCGTGACAGCCCTGACAGGCCGAGCTGCAGGCCGTGCGGCTGGCAATCTCCTTCGTCTGGAAAGAAAAGTGGCCTGAGGTCAGGCTAGCCATGGGATCGCAGGCAAGGGGTACAGGCCAGGCTGGTGGTCGGGGTCCTAGCGGAAGCAAGACTGGAAGGTCAGGGACAGGGATGCATGGGGAAGAAGCGTGTGGAGGGACCCGTGGGAGCAGCTGCAAGTGTGAGATTTCCCTATCATGTGTTAACTTCCCCCAAGAACATGGGCCACAGAAGGGGCACCACCAAGGAGACAGGACGACACAGCCAGTAGATGTCAGCTGGCCTCTGTCCCTGGCCACCTATATGTGGCAGGAAGGGCCCATGAACAGGGCAGCTGCGGTGGCAGGATGCAGGCTCTGCACGGGCCTGAGAGGAGGGGCTCCCCCTCCCCCAGGCTGGTGTAGCTTCTGCTGCTGCTGAATGTCCCACCTGTCTGCCACAGACAGCGGTGCTGAGCCCCACACGACGGCACCCCTGAGGAGACCAACCAGCCACCTGGTAGCCGTAGATGACATTGCATTTCTCTCACTCTGGAAAGGGCAGGGATGCACCTGGACTGCAGCTGGCCCAGCTGTTCATTTCCCACAGGGCCTGTCAGCACCACTGAGGTCACAGAGTCTGCTCCAGTGGCAGAAGGACCCGTGAGGGCTGAACTCTGTCCCTACAAAATTCCTGTGTTGAGGTCCTAACCCCCATACCTCAGAATGTGACTATATTTGGGGACAGGGTCGTTGCAGATGTGATTAGTTGTGTGAGAATGAGGTCATACTGGAGTAGGTTGGGCTTCTAACTCCGTAGGACTCGTGCCCTTGTAAAAGGGAAATTTAGACACAGACACACAGGGAGAAGGACACACGAGACGAAGGCAGAGATGGAGGTGATGCTTTTACAAGCCAAGGAACCCCAAGATTGTCAGTGACCCACCAGGAGTTGGGGGAGAGGCCTGGCACAGGTTCTCCCTCACAGCCCTCGGGAGGGGCCAACCCTGGGGGTTCCCTGATCTCGGACTTCCGGCCTCCAGAACCGTCAGACGATACACTTTTGCTGTTTAAGACACCTGGCTTGTGGAACTTTGTTACGGAAGCCCTAACAAACTAACACAGACCCCATGAAACATCATGTCAGACTAAGGGCCCCGCTGAAGGCACAGGTGGCCAGGAGTGGGCACGTGACCTTGGGACCCCCAGTTGTGTCACACACGGTACTGCCCAGCAGCTGCCAGCCCAGGAGGACGATGACAGTGCAGGTGAGACGCCAGCTTGGAGATGACACCCAGTGAGGCCGGGGCGTCGTCCTCCAGCACTTGCCGTGCACTCAGAATCCACAGCCATTATGGGGTGCTGTGCCCCCAACAGGCAGAACGGTGTAGGAGGGCCCTGGTCACCCTCACTCCTGTGACCTGCTTGGGAAAGTGGTGCCCCCCAGCACCCCTTGCCGAGCCCCTGCCCATGAGATTGGCTTCCGTGAGTCTCCAGCAGGGGGCAGCAAACTACGGCCCGGGAGGCAAGAATGGTTTTTGCTTTTCTCAATGATGACATTTAAAGGGTTATATAAGTATGCATAATTTCAATTTTACCTCTTGGCCTGAAGAACCTGAAATCTTTTCTATCTGGCACTTTAAGTAAAAGTCTGCTGACGCCTGGTCTGGAGGGTTCCAGGTTGCAGGGACGGCTTCTGGTACAAACCTCTGCCTCCTTCCTTACGGCTGTACCTCTACCCCAGGCTGCTCTAAAATGGGCTCAGAAGAACGGACCAGCATGCGAGAGACATGTGTGTCATTCTCCCAGAAAACGTGCCGTCTGGAATCAGGAGGCCCTGACTGAAAAAAACCTCTTTCCAATCGGGGTTTTCGAACCCGCATCTCCCTCCATCCTACCCACCTCCTTCAGGTGCTGTGGAAGAGAGTTCCTGGGGGAGAAGGCGTACTTCGTCTTCTTGTACACGCACCACAGCAGGGCGAAACAGCCAACAAGCACCAGGAAGACCACAAAGACAGAGGCGACGAGGATGATGGCGACCAGCCAGGAGGGGATCGTGTCTGCCGGGGAAAACGTCGTGTGTCACATTCTTATCCGAGCTTGGGTCACAGCGATCCCAAGGCCATTTTAACCATCACAGCCCAGTGGCAATCCTTGAGAACAGGGCCATGCGTGCACCTTGGAGGATGTCTCAGAAACACAGCGGCTGGCTGGAGGGCCAGGGGTTTGCAAAGAGTTGCATTGCACCCCTTCCTATCTTCCTCAGAGTCTGGTTCCTGGCATTATTCCTGACATACATAAAAAGAATAAGCAACGATTCTGATCCACTTTATCTACTTGCAGGGTAGCAACAAGCCTCCCTGTTCTGGATATGCCTCTTCTGCCCCGAAGCAGCCAACGGACTCCCCTGGGCCCCGGCCCGAGTTAACGCAGGCAGCGCCGTGTTTCACGGTGTTTCGTACTGATAACAATGCCTTGGCACGAACGACTCCCTCAAAAGCCTGCACTAGAGATCTGCCCCAACTCCAGCCTGGCTTCTAGTAGCCTGAGGCCACATCCCTGGGATGACACAGCTCCCCTTGAGTTCCTGTCTAGAAAAACTCAAGGCTGCCTAGAAAATTTAGCATTTGTTCTTGCCAACACCTGATGATAGGCCTCTGACCTCTCTTTCTGAGAGCATTTCCAAGAAAGGGCTTACAGCTGTGAATCCTTCCTCTGTCCTTCTGAGACATACATGTATCTCCTACAACCCGGGAGTGTCCTTCTCGAGGACCGAGAGCCACTCCTTTGAAGTTATCAGGAAGGACAGGGCCTCTGTCTCCCCGTCTCTGGGCAGGTGTAGAAGCCTAACCTTGACAAATGCCTTTGCAGACACAGGTGGCCTAATGGATTGACCAACCTCCTACCTGGTTTTTGTCATTTTTTCACTTCCCTGACTCTGCTCACGTCCCCTCTTGCACCCCCTCTCTACTCAGTCATTACTGAATAAAATGTTTTTACTGTTCTTATGTCCCACTTTATCTCTGACAGAATCCAGGATGTCACCCCGGTTACCTATGGTCCCAGCTCCCCTTGTTTGGCCCCAGACCGCTCGCTTCTAACCTCCCTGTGCCCACCCCCTGCCAACCAGCACAGCCCTCACGAGCAAATCCCATGCATCTGAGGATAAGGGGACCAGGAGAATGAACCGTACCCGGTAGCAGCAAGTCACTTTCTGTGCAAAGAAATAGTGTCTGGGCCAACTGGTACCTTCTTCTCTCTCTCTTTTTCCCCTTCCCACCCTCCCTCTGCCTGCTTCTTTTAGGAAACGCTAAGCCTGGTGGCGCTCTGCTAGACACCGCAGTCCACATCGTATGTGAAGGACTGTGCTGAGGTCCTGTGTTTTTATTTTACAAGGGGCTCTGAAACAAGTGGCACCAGCTGAGGACAGGGGCGAGGTTTCTAGGCTCTCCCTGCCCGGCACGTGTCTGCAGGAGCTCAGCCTGGGAGCAAAGACTCCAGAAAGGGGGAGCAGGGCGCAAGGTGGCCTCAAGAGGACCGACGAGCCTTGCTGCAGGCAGGCTGGGAGGGCAGAACCGCACAGCGGAGGGCGGCTCCTGGACACAGACCTCAGCCCAGGAGGCAGAAAAGGTTCCCATCAGTTCCTCTGATCTGAGGTTCTGAGCTGCCTCAGCAGGGGGTGGCCCCTTCCCGGCATGAAGCCCATCAGCCAGGGCTGGAAGACCACACCAGGGTGATACATTTTTCTGAACTGGGTTGGACCCTGGGCTGGAGGCAATGGTGTCTAAGGAGCCTTCTGCCCTAAAGTCTGCAGAGCCGCTGACAACGCTCAGGGCAGACAGAGCCCCAGACTGCGACCTCCCGACTCACCGTCCTCGGTGGTCTGCTCACAGACAGGCTCGCTCCACTCGCCGGTTTTGTTCCGATCGGGAAGAAACCCTTGAACTTGAACACAGTAAGTTGTCCATGGCTCTAGGTTTCTGAGCACCTCAAAGTCATAGTGAGGAGTAATTTGGAACTAGGATTGGAGACGAAAATAAGAACATGGCTCAGCATGGGACACCAGCCTTTTCCCCTTTTTTTCATACTTACCAGTTATAATCTCTGCTGCAGATTTAAAATAGGAAGGAGCAGGTAGCAGGTGCTCCTCCCGGTTCATTTCAGGGGACCGTGACACCACGCTAAGGGGCTCGGCAAGGGGCTGACTGTGATGCTGACAAACCCTGTCGTTTCCTGAATTCTCTAGCTTAAGTAACACACAAACCATCCGATTTCTTTTTTTTAAAAAAAGATAAATCCGTTTTAATGGGTTGACCCTGTGTCACACAAAAATTCATATGTTGGAGCCCAAACCCTGGGTACCCGTGAATGTGACCTTATCTGGAGAGAGGGTCTTTACAGAGGTAATTGAGTTCACAAATCAGGTTATTATGGCGGGTCCCTAATCCAAGGACTGGTGGCCGTATTAAAAGGAGAACTTTGGACACAGGCACACAGGAGGAATGCCATGTGAAGGTGAAGGCAGAGATTGGGGTGATGTTTTCACAAGCCACAGAATGCCAGAGATTGTCTGCAACCACTGGAACTAGGGAAGGCATGGAACAAATCCATCCCTGGCACCTTCAGAAGGAGCATGGCCCTGTGGACACCTTGATCTTGGACTTTCAGCCTCCAGAATTGTTAGACAATAAATTTCTATTGCTTAAGCCTCCTAGCCTGTGCTACTTTGTCATAGCATCCCTAGCAAATGAACAGACCAGTCACATACAGTAAGACTCAATGTGATTTTCTTTTTAAGTTAAGAGCATGTTTCGAACTCTGGCTGCCTGGACTTCTCCTGACTCGCTTCTCCACTTGGTGTCCCACACGCCCGACCTCACCTCGAGGACACACGCCACAGCCTGCCTCTGCTCTGGGGGTGGCGGCACCGACTCATCTTAGTTTAATTTGCCTGTAAGATATCGTAATCAATGACATATTTCTGGATTTGAGAACTCAAAATAGTTCCTGGCAAAATAAAGGGAATTGCTTATTTTTCTTTTCAGGTTGGGGCCGTTGACAGCTTGTCTATATCCCTTCATTGTGTGAGCAGGTAAGTACGTGGACATCAATAATTGGGTTAGAATTCAGAGGTCCTCAAACTACGGCCCACGGGCCACATGCAGCCTGCCGAGGACATTTATGTGGCCCGCCGGGTGTTTTTGCCACCGCTGCCTGTCCTGCTTAGCAGCCCACTCGTCCCGGCCCCACAGTGTGCATGTGTGGAATGTGCGCCGTACTCTCCAATGGCCCTCCAACGGTCTGAGGGACAGTGAACTGACCCCCTGTTTAAAAAGTTTGAGGACACCTGGTTAGATCTTTTGAATATACTGAAGAGTGCTAGGATTATATGCTAGAATATATGAAGAGTATGGTATAACTTCTAATAATTAAAAAACCAAAACCAAACCAAACCAATCCAAACAAATAAACAAAAAAACCCCACAAAAACACATGGCTTTCATTTCTAGAAGCCTAATGCCTCTAAAACCTCACAGTGCAATTTTTTCAAAGACTAAACTCAGAGGCCCTAGCAAGCAGGTGGCGGGGGTTGGGGGGGTGGCATAGCCAGCAAGGCACCCCCTCCAGCCCCTCTGGGGCTTTTTCACTTCTGGGAAACTTCTGGTTTTATCTTCTCACTTTCTCCCAACAAGACGGAAGAATTTCCAAAAGCCCTTCATGCTATTTGTTTAGGGACGGAATCTGGCACCGGCTCAGGAAAAGCTGCATTCTAGAAGGGAGCGTTTAGTGGTGACAATGCAGCCACCCATGAAAGGTGGGGCAGCAGGTGGCCTTTCCACACTCTGAAGGCTGCCATGCAACTGGGCTGAAGAGAGAGGAAAAATGTGCAACCAGATGCCTGTACTGGGCGTATGTGGGATAAGCAGCTAAACATAAAACGGGGTTTGCATTTCACACTTGCCGCAGGAGGCACTCAGCCATAGTGACTATGGAACTAGACTTATTTTTTTTTTTTTGGAGACAGGGTCTCAATCTGTTGCCTGGGCTAGAAAGCAGTGGCATCATCACAGCTCACTGCAGCCTTGAACTCCTGGGCTCAAGCGATCCTCCTGCCTCAGCCTCTGGAGTAGCTGGGACTATATGTGCACGTCACTATGCCTGGCTAATTTTCTTCATTTTTGTATAGCTGAGGTCTCGCTATGTTGCCTAGGCTGGACTCAAATTCCTGGTCTCCAGTGATCCTCCTGCCTTGGCCTCCCAAAGTGCTGGGATTATAGCTGTGAGCCACCGCACCAGGCCTGGATCTTTAATTGGGGTCTGCTACTAACCCCTGGAGGGGAGCAGTCTGCTCTTATCTTCCTACCCCAGGGCTTAGCAGAGACACCTGTGTTTAATAAGTGATTATGAGTATTCTCCCCCCAAAATTCAAATGTTGAAACTTAATCTTCAATGTGATAGTATTAAGAGGAAGGGCCTTTAGAAAATGATTAAGGGGATTAGAGATCTTATAAAAGCAGGACGAGGGAGCTGTCCACCCCTTTTGCCCTTTCCCTTCCACTGTCTTGGAAACAGAGGGAGCCAGCACTCAGCAGACACTTAATCTGTTGGGACTTTGATCTTGGACTTCCCAGCCTACAGAACTGTGAGAAATAAATTCCTATTGTTTATAAATTACCCCATCTGTGGTATTTTGTTATAGCAGCAGGTATGGAGTAAGACACTGCATCATTTAATGGAACATTGTTTTGGGAAAAAAATTAACTTGAGTTTTGGGCTTCACAGTGTATGTATTTTCGAACTCCTGAGCTCAAATGATCCGCCCACCTCGGCCTCCCAGAGTGCTAGGATTACAGGCGTGAGCCACTGTGCCTGGCCAACAGTGTATGTATTTAAATTTAATTACATCATTCCTAAGACAATAAATTTGGGTGATCCCTTCCTCCCAAACTCATTGAGAATTAAGTGATAAAATCAATATTTAATGTGGGAGAGATAACATATATGTAATATAACTTACATAACATATACGTAGGTCAGTTTAGGACCACAAATGGCATTCAGCTCAGAAACACAAAGAATAAAACTTGATCAAGGAAGCATGAAAATTGTCTTAACATGTCTACAAAAGTGGAAGGAAACCTCACATATTGACCATATACATTGTTCTACAATATGAATTGTTTTTATCCATATTTTATTATACCCCTTTTGCAGACCTAAGGTCAAGAATGTGACCGGAGCCACATGGTGGCAGGAGCAATATTTCAATCAGGTCTTTTGACTCCAAGCCCATGTTTTTAAAGGACTTGTCCCCTGAAGAAGAGAGCAATAGAGAAAACTGAGGTCAGAAAAGGTAAAATGTGACACGGTCCATGCAGCGTCCTAGGGTAGGGCTGCCTCGACCGCAGACTTGCCTGATCTATGGGAAGTGTGGGAAATGGGTTGATGCCACGAGACAGTGGTCATTCAGCTGACCCCAAGTTCCCACAGCCAACTCTGACTCAGCTCTGCCTGCTCCTGCAACTTCCCTTCAGGGGGAGAAAGGTCTGTTTTCACTGTGCAGACTTCACCCTGGAAGTCTGCTCTGTGCACTTCCCTGGGGGGCTGGGAAGCTTGAGCCAGAGGTACCAGTCACCCTTCAGTCTGGGAAGCTTCTGGCTCTCAGAACATCAGGCCCTGGACCAAAGGTGTTGCCACCTTGCCAGACCGTGCCTGGATGGCCTCCTGGCCTTCTCTCTTTATTGTCATGTTCTCAGACTGAAACTTAAGCAAAGAACATGGGAGCTTCCATCTGAAATGCAATTAGCCAAGCTTACCTTTTCATCTGTACCATTTTTCCAGTATTGCACATTATAAGTCCACAAGTTATAAATATTCTTCATGGTCCATGTCTCAGGTTCATTCTCAATTTGAGGGGCTGAGAAACGCATATGTAAAGAATCAGCAAGCATTTCTACTTGCATTCCAGGAGGTCCAATAACAGCTAAGTGTGAGAACAGAGCAAAATGTTAATCAAAAATCACATTTTACAAACTTCATTTCACCATTAATTATTCATAGCCATGCAGAACCATTAGTCCACTGAAGTCCACTGCTCTCTGATAAACCATTGCTATGACATTGACTGATGTGGCTAAGGAGGACAGTTGGATTTGGTTTCTTTAAAAAAAATCTGATAATCTTCGTCTTTATTAATGAAGTATGGTTCATTTGTGTTTATTGTGATTTCTGATATATTTGGAATTCTGACTACATTATTTTGTGTTTTCTGTAAAGATTGCTTTTAAAATTTTTATTTTATTGCTTTGGCTTCTTCCCCTCCTCCTTTTTTTATTTTTATTTTCTGTTTTCTATTGGCTTGAAATTTATTTCCTTTGCTAGGCTGGAAGCTATAGCTGATATTTCTAATATTTTTAGTGGCCACCCTTAAACATCTAACATATATGATTAACCACATGTATTTTTCCAACAAAGTCTAAAGCTGTTCTCCTCCTGTATGTGCTTTTGCTATTCAGGCATCTGGCGCCTTCACTTCGTTTGGGTCTCTGTTCAAATGTCTCGGAGACTATATCTTCCCACCCCACATAAAAGAGCAGCTTCCATCACTTTCTGTCCTATTACCTTGCTTTAGTTTTCTTGAGAGTCACAGTCACAACCTGTCCTGCAATATATACCTATTTGTTTATTATCTGTCTTCCTTATTAGACTATATGCTCTGTGAGGACAGAGGCTTGCTCTTGTTCCCTGTTGCAGCTTCAGCTCTCAGAATGTGCCTGGCACAACAGTGCTCAGTAATAATCACAGATTGGTTAGTAGATGGTTCTCGTCAACTGTGCTGTTTTGAGTTAGGTCCTGAATTTTTCTCTGGCTGTTGCTACTTTTTCGGGGCTGCTAAAGGGCCTACTTGTACCATTCTAATATGCTGGTCTGAAAACCAGATCAGAATACCCGATAGCTATGTTTCCAAAGCAAGTATAAATTGGTCCTGCGTGACATCTCGAAGCACTTTCCTATCACTAAAGTACATCACCTCCAGGAGGCGAATATCCAATACAGGCAGTAGTTGTAAGAGCACGGACACAGGAGCCTGGGTTTGAGTCCCTGCTCTGCGCTCACTGCCTGTGTGACCTTCCCACAAGCTGCTTAACCATTTTGAACCTCAGTTGCTGAAGGTAACATTCATACATGGGACCTAAAATAGGATTTGAACCAGTTAGGACATGGGAAGTCAGTCAGCAACTACAGGAGCAGAAACCTATACTTGCCTGTTGTAAAACTGTATTTTTTGTGCTTATTTTTTTCTTGGTTTTTATAATGGTACCTTTGGAAAAGATAATATACCTCTGATCATTTCTGATTCCAGAAATAAGAGGCTTTTGCCCAAGCTTGGAACAGTATTAGAAAGGGAAAAAAAGACCTTCTAGCCTCATCCCTACCAGGGAGGATGTGATTGCAGGAGCCGTGGGGGTCCAGAGGACTGGTACAAGGACCCTTCCCACATAGGGACAATTATTTTAGTGCTTCTCTCTACCTACTGCTTGGAGGGCTGTACTGAGTTTTGTTCATCAGGTTCTCGTAACCCCCAATCCTCTTTCCTCTCTCAATTGCTATATGGTAGTTTAGTTTCCAATTGGATATTTTAAATATGTTCATCTGGGGACCTCTGGCGGGTCCCTATAACCCTCCAGATCTAACCTGGGGACATTCTTTTCAATGCCTACCAGCCGCCCTGACCCAACTCATGTGCCATCAGCTGTACCCCTCCCTTTTATCCTTTGTCCCTTGCTCCCAGCAAATTCACCACATCAGTCTCTCCAGTTCTTCTCATGAACAGTGCTGACCCCAACTCATATATACCCTTAAAGCACTGAAGCTACTAAATTTACATTTAATTATTTTACTGATGATATGCTTGTCCTTTCCTGTTTCTCCCAAGAACTCCTTTAAGGCCACAGCCCTCTCTGGTATATTCACTAAGCTCCTTGTACGAGGCCCTCCACTTGTGGGCACTCAGAGAATTCTTGTTGATGGACCAACCAATGTGCAAAAAACCAGGGCAACATGACAACATTGCAACAAAATGGGAAACAAAATGGCTTACTGTCGTCCACAGGACAGAAGGTGATGTTTACCCAGTCTGAGTGCTCATCTGCAAATTCAGCTCTGACTCTCAAGGTGTGGTCACCATACTTGGAAAGAGTTGAGAAGTCACATTCCGTTGAGGCAGTGCTCACGCACACATCTTGGAATTTCTTGTAACTATGCAGTCAGAAAGATAAATAAATCATAAGAACTCTAACTTCAGACTCCCTGCGGCTGACTGGTGTTTACTCCTCCTGCTGCCGATGACTAACAGAGAATAATGACAGAAAAATAAAGCAAATTCTTAATCATCAATTTTGATGAACAGTATTATGATTTATATTAGCATTTTCCAAACTGTGCTGCATGGAACCTTAATGATCCTTGAGATATCATAAGGCAGTTAAAAATAATCTATCCCCTGGTTAAATAAGTTGGAGGAAAAACTGGGTTCAATATGAAAATAGATGTCTTTAAAAAGAACAGACTTCTTACATCCTAATAATAAGCATGTGCCTCTCAAAACATGGGTTAAGTATTTAACATATATGACCAAAAAAACTTCCTTTCTTGATTATATATTTCTGAAAGCATTGGCACAGGATCTGTGATATATACAGATTAACCAAAATAAGGATATTCCAGCAATTTCAAATACAGTCACGTGATGCATAATGACGTTTTGGTCAAGGACGGATGACATGACATATACAATGGTGGCCCCATAAGATTATAATACTGTATTTTCCCTGTACCTTTTCTATATTTAAGTTTATTTAGATACAGACACACGTCATTATCATGCTTCATTTTATTGTGCTTCACAGGTAGTGCGTTCTACAAACTGAATGTTTGTGGCAACCCTGTGTCAAGTCTGTTGGTGCCAGTTTTCCAACAGCATGTGCTCACTTTGTGTCACAGTTTTGTAATTCTTGCAGTGTTTCAAATTTTTCCACCATTATAACATCTGTTATGGTTATCTGTGATCAGCGATCTTTGATGTTACTATTGTAATTGTTTTGGGGTGCCAGGAACTGTGCCCATATAAAATGGCAAACTTAATCGATACATGTTGTATGTTGTTCTGACTGCTCCACCGACCAGCCATTCCCCTGTCACCCTCCCTCTCCTCAGGCCTCCCTATTTCCTCAGAAACAACAGTACAACAGAAATGAGGCCAGTTCATAACCCTACAATGGCCTCTTAAGAATCATGCTAAATCTACTCTGCCTGCGTTCTATAAATGGAACAACAAAGTCTGGATGACAGCATATCTGTTTATAGCATGGTTTACTGAATATTTCAAGCTAACCGTTGGGACCTATTGCTCAGAAAAAAAAAAAAAGATTCCTTTCAAAATATTACTGCTCATTGACAATGCACCTAGTCACCCAAGACCTCTGATGAAGGTGTATAAGGAGATTAATGTTGGTCTGATGCCTGCTAATGCAACATCCATTCTGCAGCCCATGAATCACACAGTAATTTCGACTTTCAAGTCTTATTATTTAAGAAATACATTTCGTAAGGCAACAGCTTCCACAGATTCCTCTCATGGATCTGAGCAGTCAACTGAAAACCTTCTGGAAAGGATTTACCATTCTAGATGCCATTAAGAACATTTGTGTTTCATGGGAGGAGGCCAAAATATCAACATGAACAGGACTTTGGAAGAAGTTGATTCCAACCCTCATGGATGACTTTGAGGGGTTCATGACTTCAGTAGAGGAAGTCACTGCAGATGTGGTGGGAACAGCAAGAGAACCAGAATTAGAAGTGGATCCTGAAGATGTGACTGAATTGCTACAATCTCATGTTAAAACTCGAATGGAAGAGTTGTTTTTTATGGATGAGCAAAGAAAGTGGTTTTTTGAGATGGAATTTACTTCTGGTGAAGATGCCGTGAACATTACTGAAGTGACAACAAAGGATTTAGAATATTACATAAGCTAAGTTAATAGAGCAGTGGCAGATTTTGAGAGGATTGATTTCAACTTTGAAAGAAGTTCTACTGTGGGTAAAATGTTATCCAACAGCATTGCGTGCAACAGAGAAATCCTTAATTTCTGAAAAAAGTGTCAATTGATGTCTTCACTATTGTCTTATTTTAAGGAATTGCCCTAGCTACCACAACCTTCAGCAACCACCACCCTGATCAGTCAGCAGCCATGCACACGGAGGCAAGACCCTCCACCAGCAAAAAAATTACAACTTGCTGAAGGCTCAGATGATCACCAGCATTTTCCAGCAACACATTATTTTTAAATTAGGGTATATATACATTTTTTAGACAATGTTATTGCATACTTAATAGACTACACAATACTGTAAACATAACTTTTATATGTATTGGGAAACCAAAAAATTCATGTAACTTGCTTTATTACTTGTTTGCTTTATTGCAGTGGTTTGGAACCCAGCCTGCAATATCTTCGAGGTATGCCTGTACACAAATACTAACCATTATGTGACAATTGCCTGCAGTATTCAGTACAGTAACATGTTGTACAGGTTTGTAGCATAGGAGCAACAGGCTATACCATATAGCCTAGGTGTGCAATAGGCAATACTATCTAGGTTTGTGTAAGTACACTCCATGATGTTCACACAAAGGTGAAATCACCTAAGGATGCATTTCTCAGAACATGTCCCTGTCATTAAGCAATGCATGACTATAATATCCTATATGTGACTATTGTTGCAATTATCCTGGAAAATTTATAAAACAATGCAGCAATCCCACTCAGAACTCTATCCCCAACAGCAACCAATGGAGGGAGGGTGGCAGAAATGTGAAGTGGAAGCAGAAAAGACATGACGTTTGGGAATACCTACTGGATGCTAAGCAAATACGACTCCCAATCCCCATGACTTAACCTCACGCCAGCCTGAGGAGGTGTAATTATTAACAGCTTCCCCTGACCTAAGGAAGTCCAGGTTCTTCCCCTGACCTAAGGAAGTCCAGGTTCTTGTCCTGCAAAAGGCTAGGAGACTGTTTGGTTCCCCAAGGCATCTGTTGTCTAGGGGCCAAAGCCAAATTTGGCTGTGCTCAGAAGTGACAATGAAGGTGATGATGATAAAATGATAACAGTTCAACATTTCTCGAGTACTTAGGGGTCAGGCGTGGAAAGCCTAAAAAAATCTGCCCAACTGAACTCAGATCTCTTTGACTTCAGAGCCCGCGGTCTTAGGTAGCACATCGCACCTCATGGAATTCTTAGCAATATCCAGAACAATCCCTTGCAAAAAGTAGGTAGAGATACTACAACTGGGACCATAATGTTTTACAATCTGCTTTTTTTCACTTAATATACCACAGACATTTTTCCAATCAATCAATTCTTCATGGCTGTGTATCATCCCATCATTTGGAAAATCCTGGGGTTATTTCATTAAGGGCGTTTTCTCACATGTGGCCATTCCCTTCATTTAAACTAATGCATCAATTGGCTGGGCTCACAGTATTTGAATAGTTGTTTGGAATAACTTCTCTTTCACTAAGTTATTTTGATTGAATTTACAAATATTTCTCTCCTCATTAAATAGGTAATATGACCCATTCCCCATATCGGCATCTAATTTTGGGGAGATGGTTCCATGTTAAAATCACCAGATACATCCTCTGAAGTGTCCCAATGCTCACATACAACAGAGAGTTTGTGCTATGCAACTGCTCAGGCTAAATTCTAAACACACCTTTTATGGAGCCATATAAGAATTAATCAGATCTTTGGGGATCAAATGTCTTCCCCAAGGACATGCCCTGCATGTGTTTTTGTTTTCTCCAGCACGTGCCAGGCTTGGTCTGTAGTTCCATGTGAAGGAAACCTGGAACCCGAGCACAGACTCTCGGTTAATAACCACCTCCTGTCCCTACGCCTCCATGAAGTCACTAGGACCTCTCACCTAAAACCAAGTGCCTCTACTATGGTGGCAAAAAAGCAAGGCACAGAACACCAAAAAACAAACTACAGAGGAGAGAGAGACAGAAAATGAGGGAAGTTAATTTTCCAGTGAAATCTCTATGGCTGTCCAGACTGAGGGGAGAAAACACAGAAATGCAATGATAAAATCAATCAGTACTAGAAAATGCACCTCAGGAAAAAATAGTGTAGAATGATCCTTCTTAAATTCATGGTACAACTGACAAAACTGGACTATGGACTATAGATTAGATAAAAGTAATTGTATCAATAATAAAGTTTGCTTTATTATTGCAATAATAAAGAGCTTTTAACTGTAGCATGTGATGTGAAGGACTGTCCTTGTTCTTGCAAAATATACACTGAAATATTAAGGGACAAAGGGCATGATGTATGAGAGAGAAGGAGAGGGGAGGGAGAGAGAAAATGTGGCAAACACTGCAATTTAGTGAATCTGGTTGTAGGCTATCTAGAAATTCTTTGTACTATACTTTAAATTTTGAAATGTTCTGTTAGTTTGGAATATTTTGAACTAAAAAGTTAAAAAGAAAACCACCAACACGTAGACATATTTATTCATCTTTATACCTCTTCACTGACTCAGCAGGCCATGAAGATGTTTGTAAAATGACAGCCAGATGGGTGGAAATGTGGGATTAATGCGACCCAGGACTGAATTTCCTTCCACCTCACTGAAGGACTTGTCTATCTGCGTATGTTTCTGAGTCACATAAAAAGCAAGAATGTTGGCTTGTCAGCCTTTGGCCCCCTGCTGCTGTTTGCACCTGACATAAAGGTGTGTCACCTGCAGGCCAGCGTGTGGTATATGGTGGCAGGCTGCCAAGGGAGCACTGGCACGGATTTCCTTCACCAGGCACAGGGAAATACTGACAGGCAGGAGAGGTAGAGGGAGTTCGAACCACCGCTGAGATGATCAGCTAGGGTGAAACTCACCCTTACTTCATAGTGTCTGCTGTTGTCAGAGAATGGAGCTTTTGACAGCCAGTAGCTGTCTTACTTTCAATTTCAGGAGGTGGCCACGTAGTAACTGAGCACCCACTATGCAAATTGTGTGCGCCTCAAGGCATTGGGGCATACTGCTATATCCACTGCAGGGGGGCAGGTGGTACATGGTAGCAAGGGTCTTCCTGACTGCTTTGCATACCTCAGCTTCCACTCATACATTGTTGACTTCTAGCAATACTGCTCTAATCTGGAGATGACAGCAGTAGCACTTTCCTCTTAAATATACCAATTGTGACAAACGATCTAGGTTCTGCATCTAGGTTCTACATTGCAGGAGGCTACCCACTGTGGCTGATTATATCTTACATACACATGATACAAGGTCTGTATCTACCAGCAGCCCAGTGACAAACAAACCATGAACCAGCACAACAAGAAAACCTAAAAAGGAAAAGGTGACCACAAGAATTTCCCAGACAGAAGGAAAAAGGCCAGCAGAGAGGCTCCCCAGGCCTGTCATGGTCACATGGTGACAGAAGTCACCCTTTCCTTCTGTGGCCCAGCCCAGCGACCAGCCCAGGGCCCCCTCCTCTGCTGCCTTCCTACCAAAAGCAAGGCCAGACTCACCTCTGGTACTGGGCTGTGAAAGTCAGATTCCCTTTGGGAAAAGCAGGAGACTCCCACTGCAGAATGTTCTTGAAATTAACTGAATTCATTCTGACATTTTCAGGAGGTGGCATCATTCCCAATGCTGTAAAAATAAAGGGAAAAAAATTGCAACTTTTCCCCTCAAAAAGGTAGCCCATGAAAATGACCACATGGAACACTGGGTTCTCCCCTCCCACTCTACCTCTTCAGATACCAAACAGGTGAGGGAGGGAGAGAGAGGGAGACCTTAGCTGTATGAGGAATCTGGATTTTATTTGAAGAGCCACGAGAAGACATTTGGAAAGGGGGTGGTGCCAGGAGTGAAGTGGGGACGGAGGAAGGGGATTTGGATTTGGGTGGTGGTAGAAAGGTGTGAGGCGTAGGGTGGGGTAGATGGATTTTAGATGTATTTCCAGAAGTATAAACTCTGGATTTCCAAGGTTAACGTCCACTTTTGGCTTATGCGCCTGGTGCCTGATTGGGACTGGGGCAGGGAGCTCATGAGTCCCCTTGTAGCTGCATTAGGTTGGAGGTGACAGAGAGACCCCAGAGGTCCCACAGAAGACAGATCTAGGCTAAAGACAGAAATTATCTGTAAACCTTTTAATAGAAAGCTCTAAACATACACACAGGTAGAGAGAAGAGTAAAATAAACCGCCTCCTATCACCCAACCAGTACCAATAGGGATTTGAGAGTACTGGCCCACAGCCGGTATTTAACGCCAGGGTTCTGCTGAAATCCCCCCAAGAACGGCACAGGGGAAGGGGGACAGGGCTGGGGCACGGCCTGGGCTCCGCACAGCTCTGGAAGGGGAGGAGGACGCGAGCAGAAGCAGCCTGCGAGGCAGGAGGGAAGCCAGAGCGCCGGGGCGGACTAAGGGGGCCATTGTGACGCCTGACCCTGGGCGGCCAATTTATAGGACAGATAAGGTTTCCTTGGATTTAGAACCGAGAAGCCACAGAGCTGGGCGCTGAGGGGCGAATTCGGATTTTAGGGCGCTGAGGCCTGAACGGGAAGGTGTGGGCAAGTGGAGACGGTGATGTAGACACTGAGACGCCCCGAGGCACAGACGCCGGGAGTCTCCCCCCCGGGGTTTACGGTCCGGAAGGTCCGGGACCGGGCGCGGGCTGGGGCTTGCTCCCCGCAGGACCCCCGTGGCCCGTGTTCGCAGCCGACTGTGGGTTTGGATCTCCCTGGCGGCGCGACCCGGCACGTAGCCACTTTCCCGGCGCCCACGGGTGCCAGCAGGGGTCGCATATCGTGGGGCCTCCGCGTTGCCGCCCGCGCCCTTCCCCGCGCGCGCGCCCCGCAGCCCCTCACCTGACACCAGCAGGCAGCCGGCCAGCCAGCTCGCGACGCCCCGCGCCATGGCTTCCGGGAGCCGGGGGGGCGGGGCGAGCTGGCCACGCCCCCAACGCGGGCCCCGCCCCCGCCGGGTCCCCAGCGTCCAGGCTGCCCGGACTCCCGCGCTCTAGGCCCGGCGAGCCGGAGGAGGTTAAACAAAGTTAAATAAATACACTAAAACGCCACCCCAGGGGTGACAGCTGGATAGTGAGTCTCGGGCGGTGGCAGGGTTTCTTCAAACCACTCCGCACGCCCCAGGGTTTCTCCCGCCGACGGGCACGCGCTCCAGACGCCCTGTCCCCGGGTCCGGAGCTAACAGCACCGGGCAGCAAGCCCAGTTTGAGCGGGTCTTCCTTCCCCTCCCCTTCCCCAGCGATGAACAACACGAAACTAGGTCGTTTATTACGCAATAACTCGTTTCTTCCACGGGACTGCTGAGAAAGCTTTAATTTCCTCTTTTCAAACTTGATCAGTGGTGAGCTTGGAAAATCCGGAGCCGGCCGACGTATTGGGTAATGCACCCCACCGCCAGGGGTCTGGCGCCCATACACTCCCGGGTACCCTGCAGGCCACCGCGCATCAGAGGGGTCTGGTGCACCCCTCGAGATGCCTGCTCCAGCACGGTCTGCTGCAGACATGCACTGGCCAATGAGAAACAACTCTGAAGACCACACCAAGTTTGTAGTTAAAAGTATTTTTATATTACCCTTTACCAACCTCCAACCATTATACAAAATTTAAAAAAAATACACAAACACACACACACAGCCATAAAGAGATTATACCAAAATATCAATCTGGAAAATTTTCAGAATACAGTAGATGCATTCAGAGGGCAGAGAAAGGGACTGTGTATACAGCAAGATCTCTTTCCTATGGAATTCCTTTAGATCATTAAATAAGTGCTTCCCTCCCCACAGCCCTCTCCCTCCCTTTTGAGTTGCTTTAAAGCAATTACATAGATAAGCCATTTAAAGTCCTTGAACTAGGACTGGTATAATTTTTGGTTTTCCCCTTTTGAATGGGCCTAGCAGAGAGGTCTGAGAGGGTGAGGGGAGTGAGACAGGAAGGTCTTCTACCTTTCATTCCTCCTGGGAGCGTCTCAGGGTGGCAGCACTTCCACCTGAGTCTTTATTCCTGTGTGTTTTCTAATCTTTCTCCTAGATTCATAGGATCTTGGAGATTACCTACGGTCACATTGTGAAATCACGGCAGTCAGCTCTCTGAGTCCCAGTCCTTGTACTGTTTGCTACATGACATTCTAGAACCTCACTTTTTTTTCTCTTCCTGATTCACAGGAACTGTAATCACATGTAGGACATTTGGAATCAGCGCACGAAGCACTTTTAAAACTGTTGAATGTGATGTCTGGGACTTGTATGTCATAATTCTTCTGAAGACTTTGAAGCACTTCTGCTTTTGTGCTTTTTTTTTTTTTTTTATCTTAAAATATGGCACTGAGATTTTATCCCTGTCCCCTGTGCAATGTTTCCTCTCTCTGGTAGTCACCTGCCTGGAGTCTGTCTTCCACACTCACACTGGGGAGGGCCGGATGAGGTGGAATTCTCTGAGTGGAGGAGATAGAATAGAACATGGGCAAGGTGCCCAAGGCCCATTCACTGAAACCTCACAGCCCTTCGGTTCTCTCCAGCGGCCTTCCCGCCCCTCCGCCTCCTTTCCTGCCAGGTCTGCAGCTTTCCTTGAGCCTGCTGGGCTCATGGGCTGTGCTTGCTAAACACTGCTGACTGCTGCTCTTAGGAATCCTGTCCAGTGTTTTCCTTTTCTTTCCCCGCTCCCACCCTGGCCCAATTTACTTCCCAGAAATACCACAGGGCCCTAAACCACCCCTGAAAACCCTACTTCCTGGGAAACATGTTGCACGTACATCATAAGTGCATTAGTGTGAAGGGAACAGCACAGATGTTCCCTTCAAAGTGCATCACTTTGAACATGTAAACAATGCACCGAATGACAATGGGTTCCCCATACTGGGGATTTGCATAGATGATGTCACCGGGAAGGAGACATACTACACAGTTTCCCTCTCCTTCCCTCAGAGAACACTTGCAGACCATAAAGCAGCAAGTTAGGGTGCAAGGAGTGAGAACTCTGTAGGAACTTGTCCAAGTGCATTGAATAGTTGTGGAGTCATCTCATTATATAACCATCCCCAAGGTCAACATCCGACTCCGAAGTGTCACTTTTATCAGATAGATCATCTTCAGGCCACAGGTGCTCTGAAGAGGGGCTGAGATAGGCTGTCTGTGTCCCTTCCCCACTGGCCAGCAGAAGGCTTGATTCCCTTTCATCTGCATCCTCTGGGCCAACTGTCTCTTCTAGAGCTGATAACATCAGAGGGTCTTCTGAGTTGTCACTGTCATCATTGTCATCGTCGTCGTGGAACCTCATGAACACAGACTTTAAATCCACATTGAATTCAATTCTGTCCCCAGACTGCTCAGTGGAGCTGCTGTCCTCCTTGAGGAAGGGGTCCTGGAGGGGACTCTCTCTCCTTCCATAGGGCCCACTCATGTGTTCCAGCTGCCAGTGGCCGTGCCCTGGTGTCCTGGGGGGCTCCGCAGCAGCCTCAGGCAGGTCAGGCTCCTCGCAGGAGTCTGGGTCTATGAACTGTGACTCCTCGGTGGCAGCGGAGGCCTGGCTCAGAGGCCTGACTGTTAGCCCGTGCATGGTGTAACCACCAGCGCTTGCTCTGGGGGCTGCCTCGTTATCGTTGTCACTCTCATCATCATAATTGTAATCCCACACTTTCTTCTTCCTGTTGATGTAAATGACCTCCACCGTATCCAGGGCTTCCCACGGTGGCAGTTCGGGAAATATCCAGGCTGAAAAGTTACGAAAATTCTTAAAAAAAAAAAAAAAAAAAAAATCTGTATCAGCTGTGAGTGTTTGCTCTTTACGTAATAAAACTTAATGAGCTGGGTGTGGTGGCTCATGCCTGTAGTCCCAGCCACGTGGGAGACTTCAGGGAGGACTGCTTGAACCCAGGAGTTTGAGGCCGCAGTGCGCTATTACTGCACCTGTGAATAGCCACTGGACTCCAGCCTGGGCAACATAGCAAGACCCTGGTTCTAAAAAAAAAAAAATTAATTAATTAAAAAAATTAAAAAGTAAATAAAAATAAATTAACTGCACAATGATGCAGATGATGATGATGATGACAACAATAATCACATCTAACAGTTACACAGTGCGTATGATCTGCCGGGTGCTACCCTTAGCACTTTATACATAATTCACTTGACCCTCACAGCTGCTGTATGAAGTAGGCTTACTATTCTTATGCCCCCTCTACAGATGAGAAAATGAGGTGCAGAGAGGTTAAGAAACTTGCTCTCAGTTCATGACAGCTGGATTTCAAACCAGGATGGTGCCTGACCAAAGACTTTATTCTGACTCACCCCTCCCCACTTCCTCTTCCTTGGGTGCTTCTATCTATTTAGGCTGGACAGATTTCAATTCTGGATTGCCAAAACATTCTTCAGTGGTGTCAGGGAACTGTGGGTGAGGGAAGACTCTAAGGAACTGATTCTATTGGGGTTAAAGGCCCAGGGAAATAATAATACGCACCCTCTGGTTTAGAGACCTTAACAATGCAGATGGCCCCTAAAGGGTCAGGCATGGGGAGCAGGGAGACTGAAGCCTGTTCTATCCTAGCTCTGGGGAGAAAACAACTTCAGGGCCCAGCTCGGGAGAACAGGAAGCAGGCTGGGTTCCCCACTGCTGGAGGGTCCTGTTGTCAAATTGACTTCAATGGGATGACCAGTGAGAAGGGGGGTCACAAGAATTTTCTCACAGACCTGGAATCCTCACTGGCTTGGTTCTCCTCTCTGCCCTCCTGTACCTGCACAGGCTGCCCAATCTGCCAAACCTGCCCTTCCCGGACTCTATCCAGACCCAGCCTTGGGGTGAAATTTTCTACTGTGTGGTTCATCTTTTTTCTTATGGATTCATAGGTGTTCTTTATATAATTGGTATACTAATTGTTTGTCAATTATTCAGGTAACATAGATTTCCCCCCAGTCTGTGGCTTATCATTTTATTCTCCTTAGGATGACAGTTGGTGAAAAGAAATTTTTAATTTTAGTGTAAGAAAACTTATCAATTTTATTCCTTTATGGATTTTGCTTTTTGCACCTGAATCTTATTGCCTTCTAAAACTTTAACAGTTTTGCCTTTCACATCACAGTCTTTGATTTACCTGCAACTGATTTTTGTGTATGGTGTGAGGTAAGGATCCAGTGTCATTTACCCCTGTATAGATGACATTTATTGACCAGCCATTCCTTTTCTCACCAATCTACAACACCCACTCTGTCAATCATGTTTCCATATGTGTAAGTCTGTTTCTGGGCACACATTTGAGAAGGTCTTTATTAATGCTTTTCAATAAGATTTGATAATGCAAGCATTTTATTTTAGATACAGGGTCTTGCTCTGTTGCCCAGACTATAGTACAGTGGCATGATCATAGCTCACTGTATCCTAAAACTCCTGGGCTCAAGGGATCCTCCCTCCTTAGCGTCTTGAGTAGCTAGGACTACAAGTATGTGCCACCATGCCCAGCTAGTTAAAAAAAAATGTTTGTAGGGGTCTTGCTATGTTGCCCAACCTGGTCGCAAACTCCTGGTCTCAAGTGTTCCTCATGCCCTGGCCTCCCAAAGTGCTGGGATGACAGGCATGAGCCGCTTCACCTGGCCATAAAAATGTAAGCACTTTTATTGATTTTGTACGCAACAAGTTTGCTAAACTTATTCATTCTAATAATTTACCTCTTTTAACATCTATTACTGCTTAAACACACATAAACAAACACACTAGGCCTAGAGTGTTCTGTTTCCATATTCTAGAGTTTTTACTTAAACACAGTGTAACAATTTTTCATGGAGAAATACTAGACAGACACAAGACAACACCATGATAAGAAGAGTGCAATTTTATCAACTGTGGAGGGATATTTAATTATATTCTCCTAATTGAAGAAAGTAGGAGAATAATGTGAATGGGTTCAAACATAGAAAAATAAGATACTTCTGGATGAAATACTGCAAACTAATATAAAAAGCAAGCAATGGGATAGGAATAATGATGCATAATGGGCAAAGGCAGTTGAGTCAAAAGACACGGGAGGTTTCAGAAACATACAAGATCAGTCCCCAGACTGGGCTGAGTAAAAGGCTCTAGGGAGAAGCACAGAGAAGAAACGAAGACAAGTGAAGGCTGTTTTCACTAATAACAAAAATAATACAAATGAGAGAAATTGTGAGGGATCGTTATACACATGATAATGAACCAAAGAAGTAAAAATGATTAATTAATGACTGTCAGCGGAGCTCTGGAGAAATATGTGCACCAATACATTGCCACTGGCATTATAATTCAGTTCTTTACAATATCTTTTTGTAAGGTAAATCTCCTTTGTGTATATGTTCCACTGAAGTAATCCAAAATAAAAAGATAATCTATATAAAAATGTTTATTGCACTATTCATAATGGCCTAAGAAAGAAAAGGAAAAGAAATGAAAAAGAAATCAGTCCAAATGCCCTATAGCTGAGAAATGGTTAAGCAAAAAATAGTACATTAATAGTAATGAAATTCTATATGATCATTATGAATAATAGGTGGAAAAGTATAAAAAGAAAACAGAAAATGCACGGATATACTTATAACTGCAAAATATATGTATACAGGGATGGAAAAGAACCCAGCACCTTGGTGCTTTTAGAAAATGAGATTTTCTTCTGTGAAAATATTGAGGTATATGACAAAAATTCTTAAGTTAAAATAAAAAAGATAGAAATAATAAGAAAAAAGCTACGTACCAAGACTCTGGGAAATTTTTTTCTTAAGCATATGTAGCCGATCTGTTTCAGTACTATTATGGTGCTTGTCAGGATCACCGCTATCAAAAATATGGCAATTATTCCTCCTATTTTGCCAGATTCTGATGGTTCTGCAGATGAAAAATAAGTGGCTTTATTTAAAAAGAAATCCAATAAACGATCACAGAGGGGAATATATGCACATTGTTCTGGTGTTAGAGGGTGATATCAAGAAAGCAAAAGTTTGAAAAAAAAGTTTTGTATTGCTGAATACCAAAGAATGGAGAGTAATCCAAGTGTGTATATTTTAAACAATAAAATAGATTTAGCTTTTAAAAGTACAATTGTTTTCAGCTTGTGTTCTATAACTGTACTGTCCAATACAGTAGCCACTAGCTGTGGCTGCTTGAATTTAAATGATCAGAATTAAATAGAATTAAGAACTCAGTCTCTCAGTCCTATGAGCCACATCCCAATGCTTGATAGCCACGTTAGCACGCGCGGAGGCAGGAAGAGGGAAAGGAGAGTTAGCCTGAATAAAACCAACTGGCTCATTCTGGGGCTGGACTTCGGCCGTACCAGGGCCCTAAATCAGGGCTCTGCAGAACCCACCTTTCTCTGTTAACGGTTCCCCTTGGTTTCTTGCCAAAATTCCTTTTGGACAATTTCAACTTTTTGACTGAACATAACTTTTTCCTTAAGTCTGATCGGACTGAGAAGAAATCAGTAGCGACTATAACTAAGGCTCTCTTAAATTTCCAGAAAGACCTTTATTAATATTAATCCTGTAACCACAGCCTCAGGCAAAACAGACAGAGGGGAGAAAAAAGGAAATAAAAATGGATTGCATACTTTAAGTCTTTCAGAAGGTTAAAGAATGAATGGAAAGGAACTACCCTTGCACTGCTAGATAGCATAGGATTCACGAAGCCACTCTCATCCTCATCGAGAGTGCATGAGGGACTGTCATGTCAGTGACGGTTCTACACTCAGATCTAGCCCCAGAGGCTCACCTTTATGATACAAAGGTATTACACGTATAGAGCTTTCATTCCTGAAAAGGATACTGTAAACCAAAATGATTTCACTGGTGACACAATGGCACAATACTGAGATTCTGACTCATCTACCCCATCCAGCTTTCAGAGACTAGCCACAAAGCACCTTCTGTCATCTATTTAATAGGACATACTACAAACCAAATTATGTAAATTGTAGTTAACAGGCTAGGATAATACTTCTCAATTTGGGGTATTCTCATGCGTGTGAGAGTTCTTTATGAGAACTTAATATTTTTGTTTTTAGCTTGATGACAAATTATGCATGCCTGCTACTTTTAAACATTCCTGTTTGAAAAAGGATGAATTCTGTTAGTGTTCCTCCTCAGAAAGGAGAAATTGTCATTAGATGTTATTGCTGTTATCCACTTTCTTCTTTGAAGATGAGTCAGATCAAGCCATCTTGAAAAGGAGAGACCAGGTCGTGTCTTCAAAATTTGGCTTTGGACACACCTGTCTTTCTCCGGACTCACTTTTGAGACTTTTTAAACAAAACACGAGGAACCTCACATGCAGAGGGCTGAGCTAAGCAATAGGGGGTTGGTAACATCTGATTACAATTACCTTTAATGGAAAAGAAAAAGGACTGTGAAAAGATTGATGATGATTAACATCAGTCTCCTGGGGCTCCTCCCCTCGCCCCTCCAGACCAAGCACCACCACCTCCCACCTAGACTACTGCAGCATCGGCCCCGCCCTGGCTCCCACTTCATGGCATCTAGATGCTCCTTTTACATCCTAAGTCTGATCACAAGGAGGAAACCTGCTCACCACCCTCTGAGGGGGCCCCGTCTCTTACAATGGCTCCTAAAGTCCGACCTCGTCTAGGGTCCTGCACCCTACTCTGACCCAAACTGTTACTATTCTTCCCCTGCCATACTGTGCCAGGCATAACCCTGCCTCAGGGCCTTTGCACTCGCTGGAGCGTCCATGTGGAACTCTCTCCCCATATGTGTGCGGTGACTCACTCCTTCACCTCCTGCATTAGTTTCCTATCGATATGGTAACAAATTACCATGGAATTAGTGCCATAAAACACTGCAAATATATTATCTTACAGTTCCGGAGGTCAGAGGTCCAGAATGGGTTTCACTGGGATAAAAATCAAGGTGTTGGCAGGACTGCATTCCTTCTGGAGGCTCTAGGGGAAAACCTATTTCCTTTCCCAGCTTCTAGAGGCAGCCGGCATTCCTTGGCTCGTGGAAAAGTGACAGTTGTACAGCGTCTCCAAGCCGCACTCTCTGAGCCCTGCTGCTGTTGTCACGGCTCCTTCTCTGACTCTGAGCCTCCTGCCCCTTTCTTTCCCTTAGAAGGACGCCTGTGCTTACACTGGGCCCGCCTGGGTGATGCAGGATAATCTCCCCATCTCAGGATCCTCAATTTAATCACAACCGCAAAGCTCCTTCGCCATGGACGCAGCCTGTTCACATCTATGGGATTAGGATGTGGACATCTTTGGGGAGCTATTATTCTGCTTACCACATCCCCCTGGGTCTTTCCTCGAATGATACCGTCTCGGGGGGGCCCTCCCTGGCCATCCGTGGTGGCTGCTGCAGGTGTCCTGCCCACGTCCTCTTTACCAGTGTGCACCCCGAGTGCCGCTGCACCTGTTGGCCGATACGTCTCGGAGCTGATCCTTCTCTAAGGAACTTCTCCTGGCCAAAGCGGGGCTGCCTCACCTGGAGGCCGTGCCACAGATCACCTCCACTAACTGACTGACTGGCTGACCAAGGGGACAGTCCACGTTCCAGAGAACCCCCTGGGATCAGGTTCGAGGGAGGCTCGGCTGGGACCACATACTCGCTTAGTTAATTTCTCTCCCTGTCTCTACCTGTTCCCTCATTCTCCTTCTCCAGATTCCACACCCTCCTCCTCCGCCCCAAATACATCACACTTGAACAAGAACCTCTCCCTGGGCTCTGCTTCTAGGGAATGTGAACCAAGACACTGCCCTACTTAAAACAGCAACCCACCCGCTCCAACTCACACACCCTCGCCTCCCTTCCTGCTTAATTTTCTCCCCGGTATGTACTGTCACTACCATACCGTATATTTTACTTTTTTATCTTGTTATGCTGTCTCCTACTGCAATGCACGCTTCACAAGGTCAGGGATTTTCATCTATTTTGTTCACTGCTATATCCCCAGTAACAAGAATAGAATCTGGCTCATTAGTAGGCCCCCAATAAACATCTATCAATGAATGAATAGAGCTTTCTTTCCCGCAGGGCCTTACTAAAAGAGCCAACCAATTAATTTTCAGGGCTTGGCAAGGGGAAGGCATTTCTCCAGATCTCTGGGCTAAAATCCTCCCCTGCCAGTCTGCCCAGAGCCGCAGCGTTTACTGCTGAGCCCACGCTAAGGCCGGGCTCGTTCTGCCCTTCCAAGCCCCCTCACCATCCCAACCCGTCTGGCTCCTGAGTCGGCTAGTGGACGGCGAGAGAACCTATTTGGTTCCTGCGTTTCCGACAACAAGAATCCAGACACCACGTATGGTATGTGGATAGTGAGGGATACCTGCACTTTGCTCGTCCTGGGTAATGATCAAAGAGTGGAGGCTGACAATATGCAAGTACGGATGGAACGATCTGGCAGCATGCTGTTGCCTGAGCATCTCTCGGAGGGTGAAACGGAGAAGGGTCAGGGGAGAAAGTGAGTCACCACAGAGCACGTCCACCTCCGAAGAGCCTGTGCCTTTTCAGCAGTAACACCTTCACCTTGGAGGTGGGGACGGAGTGTCAGTTACATCATCACTCTGACAGGTTATGAATTTGAGTTTTTATCGTACATACGAGTTTGGTTCCTGGCACAGAGTTTCAAAACCTGTGGAATCCTCTGAGTGATCGGAGTGTCTTGTTATTCCTACCGAGTCCCTTTTAGGAACCCTACCTGACAATGAGGTGACATCGGGGTGTGGATAGACAGTCTCAGGATGAGGGCTGGTCGCTAGAAAAACCAGCCCCACGATTAGAGGGTTGGAAGTTCCGACTCCACCTCCAACCTCCAAGGAGGGGAGTGAGGCTGGAGATTGAGTTCAATCCCGTGGCCATGATTTAATCAATCACACTTACATAATGAAGCCCAATAAAAACTCTGAACACCAAGGCTTAGGGAGCCTCCAGGTTGGTGAACATATAAATGCGTGGGGACGGTGGTGCACCCCAAATCCACAGGGACAGAAGCTTCTGCACTCTGGATCCTTCCAGACTTTGTCCTATGTACCTCTTCATTGGGCTGTTCATTTGTATCCTTGATAATAAAATTGTTGGATTTAGCAATCTCATTCTGTGCTCTTGGGTCTTGGTGTGCTCATGGCCAAAGAATGACCAGATGCACCAAAGTAAGGCAAGCATGAAAATGAGGTTTATTGAGGAGAGAAAGACAGGATTATGGAGCAAGAGCAAGATATAGATTTACAAAGCATGATACATATGCCACAGATGACAACCGGATCCCTTGTCACAGCAGAAAAAAAGAGCTTGGTTATGGTCTGGGTCTTGTTCTATGGTGTCGGGATAGGGACCTCTCCATGGTTCAAATGTCACCATGGAACCACTTTGATTGAACAGTTGGGAGTTATATGACCCGAGTCTTACTGTGCATGCAGATTTCTCATGAACACAGGACGAGATTGCTAAATCTGACAAAATGGTAATCATAAGTATAGCACTTTCCTGAGTTCTGTGAGTCATCTTAGCAAATTACTGAATCTGAAGGGAGGTCGTGGGAACTCCTGACTTTGTAGCCCAGTGAGACAGAAATGCGGGTAACCTCGGGACGCAAGACTTGTGGCGGGCATCTGAAGTGGGGGGCAGTCTTGTGGGACCGAGCCCTGAACCTGTGGGGCCTGTGCTAACTTCAATAAACTGAATTGTTAGAGATTAGTTAGTGTCATAGAATTGGTGTTAGGACATAAATATGTACATTTATTTGGGGTTTATATTTTTTAAAGAGCTATGGACATACCAAATCTATATGCAGTTTTAGGTTTGCCTCCTGTATTTAATTGAAATTATAAAAATAACTCAAGCTAAAGGTCTGAGATATTTTTTTCCTTTAAAATCAGTCTCTGCATCATTTGGCTTTGAAGAACACTGGAGAATCAGATCATATTACCCTGTGGTTAGAGCTAACATCAGGCACCTGTCTGTGCTGGGCAACATTTCATGGAGCTCACTTAATTCACAAATAACCATATCGCTTAAAAGTCATTTCCTTATAAATCTTATTTTTATTCTGGTAAATTAGAAGATTAAAGAAGCTTCCATTGGGGTTGGGAAATTTAGAAAGGCTTCTTTGAGGGTGACTTTCATAGATTTTCACTTTTGATAAAACAGGTGGAGAGACCTAGTTACTTCCTGAAGAAGTAACCAGCAGGGAAGTTTCTAAGTTGGACGGTTCTTGATGCACATTTCTCCATACAGGAGGGTGGGTCGGGGCCACGCTGTTGACTGTCCTGCTGTCTTTGCAACAGAAGGGATTTCAGCCTTCATTCGTGACTGTCTCATCCGCACTGGCAAGTTGCCTTTCATCGGTGAGCTACGGCAGACAGAGCTGGGCCACATGTGGGAACCACACCCAAGCTTGCTGCTGCCATCTTGTCACCCTCTGACACAAGGCAGTCAAGTGCTGCAGGCAGCTCCACCTCTTCCAGCACTGGGCTCAAACAATGGCCAGCTAAGAGCACACAGCACTGAATTCAATCCTGATCCCCTGAAATAAAAGCATTTCCATTTCTAGAAGATTTCTGACCTTATAAAGGGGGATATCTGTCCCTATGGTATGATACTATCAGAGTGACTCTACCACTCACTGGTAGAGACTGACCAACAGAAAACATGTCTGTCATGTGCCGTCATTGGAAGAAATACCTTTAGCACCCCACGGATTTCAGATTCTTCTCTTTAAATAAGTTTTCCCTCAGAGTAAAAAAGCATGGATTTTTAAAAACAAACATACCTGATTCCTGGCCAGGTTGAAGGAAGGTGCATTTTAAGGGAGATTTAACTACTGTCGACTGGTCTGCAGACTCAAAATAAACAGACACACAGTGGTTTGTGTTTGGAATTAACTTGTCAATGACGTAGGTAAAATTTCCACTCATATTGTTTTTCATTTTGGGTATGTGCTGTAAAAATAAGCAAAAAATCAGTAAGACTCTGAATGAGAATTTCATTCAGAAGCAGGCCCTAAGAGTCTCTTCAGGAATTTGTTTTAAATCTTAAACAGGTTAGAATATCACAGGGTTGGTGAGAAGAAGGATTATAAGTCACCCGGGGAGAGCAATTTATCACAAGACTACACATGCGTGTATTTATGTACACACATATTTGCTATCTTGAAATCTAGTCTAGCAATTTCATCTTACAAATGAGGAAAAGGTCCCTAAGAGGAATAATCTCTGTGATGTCAAGATTATTTTGTTTCATTGACAACGTATGCCTACTTTACACTTGAGAAAGTGCTTTCGTGCATATTAACTCATTTGACTTTGAAAACAGTCTGGAAAGTAGGCATTATTTCCATTCCACAGCTGAGGAAACTGCAGCTCAGAGTGGCTAAGTTACTTCTCCAAGGCCACACAGCTTGTCTGTGGCAGAACTGAGGCTGATGTCTGGTTTCCTGTTTTCTCCCTTGAAACACCTTGCCTCTTCTTTCCCATGTAGTTGTGTTCCATTTCGGAATTAAAAAGGTGATATGAAGGTTCTTTCATGAATAACAACTTTTGTACCATGTTTTACAGTTCTCAAAATACATTCTTACTAGCAGTTTTATAGATGAGGATTCCTAGCAGTTCAAAGACAGCCTTCTGTAATAATGCCTTTCTGAAAGTTTCTGTCTGGATGGAGAAGCAGTTACTAAACAAACAAACACAACTCAGCAAACTAAAAGCTTCCCCTCCAGCGGCCACTGCCCACTGCATATCCCTCCTTCCTTCCATAGAAAAACTCCTTAGCGAGCTCACCCCTTTGTCTCCAACTTTTCTCCTCTTTTTCTTGAATCTATTCCAACCAGGTCTTTGCCCCATGACTCCACCAAAAATACTTTTATCAAGGGCACAGTGACTACCATGTTGCTAAATCCAATAATCAGGTCTCTTCTAACTTGTCCCATTCACAGCACTAGACTCAGTAGATCACTTTCTCCTTCTGGAACTTTCTTCTCTCAGCTATCAGGACATCACTCTCATCTGTTTTTTCCCTCCTACGATGCTAGTTGCTCCTTCTTAGTCTGTTTTTGCTGTTTCTTCCTCACTTGCTAGATCTCCAAATTTTGGAATGTTCCAGGGCTCCATCCTGGACATCTTCTCTTCTCTCTACGTGCCCACTCCCAGGGGATCTCATGGGGTCTCAGGGCATTCAACATAGACCAATGACTCCCCAGGACATCTCTTCAATGGGAGTTCTCCTCTGAATTCCAGTCTTGGTACCTCCAACCCTTGCCCAGCATCTCCTCCTAGATACCTTCCTTACAGGTGCCTCAAATTTACTGTGTCCAAAACTGAGCTGCTATCCAACTTCCGCCTGCTTTGTCCGTAATCTTTCCAGTTTTAGTTAATGGCAACTCCAACTTCTCTCTTTCTCCACCACATCACACATCTAATCTGTCTGAAAATACCATTGGCTCCACGTGCAAAATATGTGCAGAATTTGAGGGCTTCTCACTACCCCCTCAACCTCCAAGTGGTCCAAGCCACCACAATCTGTTGCCTGGATGATACCAATAGTCTATTTTTTTTTTCTTAACTTAAATAAGACTAATTTTCTTTAATGAAGATGATGCCTATTAACTATAGTTTTCCTCTTACAGAGTTGTCAATATCCTAATAAGCATAGGATATTTATTTTAGAAATCAGAATCCAAAACATAGAGTTAGTAGCTTATGGGTTGAACACCAATGAGACATGATTGAAATATGATATCTAATTTTTCCCTGACTCACATAAACCTATTTTCCCCTATAATTTTTGCTTCTTTTTCCTAGAGTGTTGATTATAATCCATGTGAATATTAATGGAAAAATGATAATAGTCACATAATCTGCCTATTAAGTGACTACCATCCTAATAGTGTCTTAACTGGTCTCCCAACTTCCACCTTTGCTCCTATGATCCATTCTTAACTTACCAGCCAGGCTGCTCTGTTAAGCCTTGGGTCCCCCAGTGACTTCTGTCCCACTCACAAGACTCAGATACACAAAACCTTACAAGGTCCAGCCCCATCACCTCTCCAACCTCACTTCTTCCTATTCTCCCCCGAGTCACTCCATTCCAGCTACCTCTCCCTGCTTTTTCTCAAATTCATGGGCCCACTCCAGCCTCAGGGCCTTTGAACTTCCTGTGCCCTCTGTCTGAAATGCCTCTGCCCTGATATTTTACAGGCTGGTCTAACTTGCAAGGGTTTTATAATTGGCAAAGTGTGTTGCAAACATAAGCTGAGGTTCCAGAAGGGTCGGTCCACTGCTGAGTGAAGATTGTCCATTTTCACTTTATCTAGCAATCTGAGGGACGGACACAATAAAAATTGAAGATCCAGGTCTGTCTGACACCAGGGTTACGCTGAGGTTACTGGCAGTCAGTCAGGTCTTTTGCAGAAATCAGGAGAGGCTAGAACTTCTGGAAGGTGCCACTTCCCTGACTGTGTATGACGGTGGGAGAGGCAGAGACAGATGCTTTTCCTGTATGGCTTAGCTAAACCATGCTTTTCAAAGAAATCTCACCTTGGCTTGCTGAAATCTATGCTACACATCTCTCTCTTGTGTGTGTCCCTTTGATGATGTGCACGTGGATTATTCTCTTAAAGAAGACTGAATGAACTATAGAGACTTCTGTCCTGAAATCAGACCTTGTAGTTTTAATTGTTCAATTACTAATTTCCTTTTTCAAAAGAGAGAGTCAACTGTGTTTGTTGTCAACTCAGAACTGTTTTGATCCTAACACTAAAGACAACTTACCTTCTTCACAATCCCCTCTGACTCTTCTTCAATGACGAGTGATAAATCAAACTGCAATCCTCCCATGATGTCAGATGGAAATTTTACCATCACATTGATGTGGTCTGTTAAACCAACAATCTCAAACTCTGGTGGTTCTAAAGATACTATTTAGAAAAACAAAGTCAGACACAAACCCCAAGGTCAGTCAATGATTGCATAATGATGCCTTCCGTTATGATACGACCTTATTTCTTTTAAAGAAGAGCTATTTTCTTTTTAATCTGCCCATGATCCTAGTTGTAGCATGTGTTCTTTTTATTTTGTCGGTGAAAAACTGAGAATAATATAAGTGAAGTGATTTGTTTCACATCACCGCAGGAAAACAAGAATACATTTTGGAACAGAAGCCAGTAACTTTCCCAATTTTCAGGCTATATATTCTTAATACAAAATTAAAAATGACTTATTTTCATATTATAATAATACATAATCATTGCAGAAATATCAGAAAACATAGACAATTGTCTCTGAATGTGGTTAATTATATTTTGTCTATGCTGTATGTGTATAAATATATTCATATACACATATATAAACTAAAGTTGTGTTAATATATGTATATACACACATATACATATATGCACACACACATATATATAAACTAAAATTAAGTCAGTCTAACCCACACTGTTTTGCATGGTATATATTTTCACTTAACTATATTTCATATACATATCAATACATATCTAGCTACATCAAGGGCTGGTAAACTATGGCTCATGGTCTGTGGACTTTTGCACCACCTGCAAGTTCAGAATGGTTTTTATTTTTTTAAAGGTTTAAAAAAAATGAAGAGGAATATATGACAGAGACCACAGGTCGCCCACAAAGTCTAAAAGTGTTTCTTTTCTGGCCTTTTGTAGAAAGTCTGCCAACTTCTGATTTACATCATAATTTTTCAAGGTTAATTTTATTCCACTAAGTGGCTGTATCAAGGTTTAACGGATTCACTGTTTTGAACAGTTAATTGTCTCTAATTTTTCTGAAAAGACTCAATGTATCATTGAGTGTTCTTATAGCTATATCTTTCCATTTGTCCTTAATCATTTCTTTAGGAAAAATGACTAAAAAGGAATTCTGGATTAGAATAGGCCTATGTTAAGGTTTTTAATACAAACTGTCAAATAGCTTCAGAAGGACTGCACCAATGCATGTTCTCTATATTCCCTTTAAATTTGGGTATTTATGTATTTTTCATATTTAGCATTTGAGTCAAGAAAAATATCTCATTGTTACATTAATATAGATTGTTTAATGACCCAAATACCGTGATGTATATATTGTGCTTTTCTTTCTCTTCTATGTACACACACAGATATGTCTGTTCATCCACTTACACAAACATGTACACGATTCTGGCAACACTTGTATCTAAACTGTTTGCCACAGTGGGGTTCAGTCATCATCACCACTTTGCTAAGTGTGTGTGTGTGTGTACACCCACACAGCCGTAACAGGAAGCTGAACCTGAATAGATCTCATGGAAACTGGTTGTGAATTGGGAAATGAAAAAGTAATGGAGCTAGAGCTGTTAATACAATTGCCGTGGGGAGCTGACTCCGGTCACAGGGAAAGAAAGAAGGGGCAGACCCATTCTTGGGGTTTGGTCTCCTTTGAGCTTTGGGCCCTCGGTTCCTGTACATGTGGGTGTTCACGAGTGCAAGAGCTACTGTGCTACCATCTGGGGGTGGAGTTTCTGTATTAAGGAAAACACCGGCCCAAAGAGATGGGACAGCTTAGCTGACGACACCTAAACCCAGCTCCCCACTTCCTTTTGGGGCATAAAACAGAAAAATAGCAGCTATAACTGTCTTAATACCTGCCTTATATAGGCATTGAGCATATCTGCAAAGAATAGATTATTGTTCCACTTTTCAGATGAAAAACTGAGGCTCAGAGAAGCAAAGTAACTAGTCCATGGTTCCAGGACTAGGAAGTGGCAGGGCCAGGAGGTGAGTCTAGCTAGCCCTGAGTCTCAAACACCTTCGTAGACCTTCCTGTCTCATGGCAGAGCAAGTGATGATCTTGACGATAAGGATGAAGTTGAGAAACAGAGATCAACTCACTATCGATGGCCGGCAAGAAATCCTTCGTACAATGGACCAGCAATGTGCTCCCTCTCAGCCCTTTGACTTTTATAATGTGGACCTCGTGTATGTTTTTCCACACACGTGTTAGGTCACAAAATGATCGTGTGGTATTTACACAGCCCTCAACAGTCTTCATAGCTTCTTTTCTACTTTGGAAAGAAAAGACATCGGAAAAGGAAAATGTTAACATTTACGTAATGGGAATCGGTTTTCTGGGTGCCTCACTTCCTCATTTCCTTTAGGGTTCTGCTCAAATATCACTATATCAAACCATTCCCCTTACCCACCTTATTTAAAAGGGGACATCCTATACCCTCTGTGCCCCTGCACTCTCAATCCCTCTTACCCTTCATTTTTCTTCATAGCGTTTACCTGCACCTGCCACAATCTGCCTTCATTTGTTTGCTGATGTCTCTACCTACTTTCAGAATGTCCACTCCAAGAGGGTAGGGATTTTAGTTCACAGTTGGATGCCCTGGCATGTAGGAGGTGCTCAGTAAATATTTGCTGGATGAATGAATGAATGAAACTTGGGCTTTCACGGTAGAGGCCTTAGATCTCCCTCCCCCTACAGAACAATCATGAATGCCTTCCCTGAGACCCCCTCTCTCTCTGGCTAAGATTACATGATCCAGTCCTAAGTCGGTCCTGTAAAGACATCTGACCTACTGAGCTTCAGAAAGGTGGGTGGGGGATACATGTGACCACTTCAAGCAGAGTGACACTTTATGATTTCATAGCAGGCACTGAAGAGAAACCCACAAAAGACCCTCCACTGGCTCAGGCAGCAGCAGCAACAGTTATACGCCAAATAAATAACTAATGAAAGGATACTCCAAGGGGCTACCCGATCAAAGCAATGACTTAGGAGAGTGATTGTTAGACATGGAAGAAGAGAGCCAAAGAAGGCTCCACGATGTCCAATCCTTGCAGCAAGCCCTCAGTGGAGGCATTAGCTCAACAGGCTGAGCTCTGTGCCAGGTGGCAGGCTGGTTAGTCACCAAACCAGACTTTGGACCCAGGCCTGTCCTAGACTGGGACAGACAGCTTTCTGGTGTCCCACCAGAGTAAAGAAACTGAACATAAACAATAAACATGGTCAACAGACCTTTGTACTCTGATCCTCAGAAAACATAAGATTTTTAAACATTCAGATCGACTGACTTAGGAAAATCATTGTAAAAACCACACGCAATAATTATTTTGTTTGTGAGGTTTTGACCTGTAGGAATCGGCTTTGATTATAAATACAAGCTTTGTCAAAAAGAACTCTGGATTATTAAAACATTCAATTTAATTAAAAATGGATGGGTATTTTGTCTTTGGCCTTTTAAGACTCTAAATAAAGAACAGAGAAAGAGAGAGTGAGAGATATCACCTTCCCCCATACGCCCCACATAATAGAATGATAATATGGTTACCAACAGGCAAATGAAATGTCAAACCAACCTCATGACTGTGTACAATGATGTATAGTGAGTTGGTACAACAGAATAGTTTTTAAATTCCCATGATAAGATTGACCGGAAATTTTGTAACGTTATTTTTAAAACGCAAGGTTCATCTGAAGAATCTAAAGAGAAGAGAAGGGAAGAAAACACATTAAAACTTAAAGCCCAAGGTTGTATTCTGGCCACTGTTCAATCATCTGTCGGGATCTAGGGCTCACATCTACAGCAGAGAAGCCCTCTGGAGAGCCCTAGGGTCTTAGAAACAGGAAGTCTGCTGGACATGGGAAGTGAACTATTCATAATACAGTTAATTAATAAGCAACACATTGTCAGGGCAGGCAAGCTTGGGGAAACAGGAACTCAGCACTGTGTAAACAGAATTTGGCCAGAAGGGCTTCTTCGATTATCCTTGACCATCCCTCTGTGGCTCACTGAACCAAAATAACCCAGGCTGTCCTGACCCACATGGCGTGCTTCCCCTTTCCCTCCACACCCTGTTCTTTTAACTTAGCTCTCAGCTCCTTCATGAAGTCCTTCTTAAGCAGCTCAACCACTGCAAGATTTTCTTCCTCTGGATTCCCTACTGCACTTATTCTCCTATCATAGAGTGGCAGGGTGGGCGGGGGAGTTTAATTTGTGCCCAGACAAGCCCTTTCCAGGCATTTAAGCCCCACAACAATGCTGAAGTAGGCACTACTAATAGACCCATTTTACAGACTGTGAAATCGAGTTGGGTTACACAGTATTATGCAGCTGGGAAGTGGCAGTGGCAAACGAGACTCAAAGCTACACTTGTCAAATCCTGCCTTATATGGTTACATTTTTAAAGATCATCTAAGTTTCCTGTGGTTAGGTCCTAGGCCTTTGCTTCTTTTCTTTTCCCCCCCAATTTTCAGATATTTATTAGTCAGTGTAATCCCCAACACAATACATCAACATGCTTTCATGCATTTAGAGAAGAAATATTTCCTGGTTAAGTAGAAAATTGTGCAGATGGCTTCTGGAAGACCTTCCTTATAAGCAGTTTTAAAGTGAAATGTTTTGTTTAGAAGTCTGGACCTTCTTTCTTCAGTTTGCTATAATCCACATTCACTAAGTAGAACTTGTATTGATCATTGGGACCCATTTTGTTCCAGAGTTCTGGGTATTGTTCAGTCCAGATTGGGGAAGAAAGGCCTTTGCTTCTTGATTGCCAACTCTTCAGCCCCCAATGCTTACCACAAGGCCAGACACATATTTAATGCTTAGTGAAATTTTGTGGACAGATTTATATATGTAGGCAAGAAGTTTAGTTAAAAAAATTATTTCCCTTTATCTAGAATCAATAGGTGGAAGAATGTAAAGAGAAATTATTTGTCAAATTATTATTTAACAATAATAAATTATTAAGAAATTATTATTATTAAGAAATTATTTCTGGATCATTTTTTGTTTGGCATAATCTATGTCTACTCATTATTAACAGTTTGAATATTCTTTCAAGGGCATTTAAAATGATCTCTAGTGCTAATTTCTTATAGTAGTTTTGTGAGACAAATGTGAAAACCTGAGTAGGCTCATTTTAGCTCCTTTTACAAAAAGGATCTAAATAAAATAGGCAACTGATCTGAGGTCAGATATCAAATTTCCCATATTTTACACTTATGGATGGTTGCCCCAATACTTTGACCCTTACACAAAATTTAGTCAAGCCAAGAAAATCTCTTACCAGGCAAATCACATAGAACACCAAATACTAGGCTGATGAACACTAGGAGGAAGAAAAACATGTTAGAGCAGCAACAAAGTTTTCTCTGGGCTCAACGTAAAACAATTGTTACTCTAAGTCTGGGATTCTCTTACACACACACGTATTAATATTGGATTGAGACTTTCTTGCAGAAAAAAAAAACTCAAGTAAATGGTTCTTACTTGACAGGAGTACCAGCAGCACATGGTCTAATGATTATGTCCTAAGTAGATCTAAAATAAGGTCCATTTTGGAGCTGGCACCAACAACAAGCATGTACAGACCCTGTTCTACCCTGTTTTTTCCACTTAAAATATATTTGGTAACAAGATCATTTCAATAGGTGCAGAAAAAGCATTTGATAAAATCCAGCACACTTTCAGGATAAAAACCCTCAACCAATGATGCATAGAAGGAAAATACCTTAAAATTATAAAAGCCATATATGACAAACCCACAGCCAACATCATACTGAATGGGAAGAAGTTGAAAACATTCTCCCTAAGAACTGGAACAAGACAAGGGTGCCCACTGTCACCACTTCTATTCGATGTAGTATTAGAAATTCTAGTCAGAGCAATCAGGCAAGAGAAAGAAATAAAAGGCATCCAAATCAGGAAAGAGGAGGTCAAACTATCTCTGTTTGTTGATGATATGATCTTGTATCTAGAAAACCCTAAAGACTCTACCAAAAGACACCTGGAATTGATAGATAAATTCAGCAAAGTCTCAGGCTACAAAATCAATGTACACAAATCAGTAGCACTACTATATACTAACAACAGTCAAGTGGAGAATCAAATCAAGGACACAATGCCATTCATAATAGCTACACAGAAAATAAAATACCTAGAAAAACTCTTAACAAAAGAGGTTAAAGACCTCTATGAGGAGAACTAAAAAACAGTGATGAAAGAAATCACAGATGACACAAACAAATGGAAAAACACCCCCTGCTCATGGATTACTAGAATCAACATCATTAAAATGACGATACTGCCCAAAGTGATTTACAGATTCAATACAATCCCCATCAAAATACAAGTGTCATATTTCACAAATCTAGAAAAAATAATCCTAAGCTCCATTAGGAATCAAAAATGATCCCAAATAACCAAAGCAATCTTAAGTAAAAAGAACAAATCTGGAAGTATCACATTACATAGCTTCAAATTATACTACAAGGGTATAGTAACCAAAACAGCATGGTATTGGTATAAAAGTATAGATATAGACCAATGGAACAGAATAGAGAACCCAGAAATAAAACCATCTACCTATAACCAACCGATCTTCAACAAAGCAGACAACAACATATACTGGGAAAAGGAAGCCCTATTCAGTAAATGGTGCTGGGCAAAGTGGATAGCCACATGCAGAAGAATGAAATAGGACCTCTGTTTCTCGCCATATACAAAAATTAATTCAAGATAGATTAAAGACTTAAATGTAAGGCATTAAACCATAAAAGCTGTAGAAGAAAATGTAGGAAAAACTCTGCTTGACATGGGCCTAGGCAAAGAATTTATGACTAAAACCCCAAAGGCAAATACAGCAACGACAAAAATAAATAAATGGGATTTAATTAAATTAAAAAGCTTCTGTATAGCAAAGGAAATAATCAACATAGTGAACAGACAACCTACAGAATGGAAGAAAATATTCACAAACTATGCATCCAACAAAGGACTGATATCCAGAATCTACAAAGAACTCAAACAAATCAGCAAGAAAAAAACAACTCCATCAGAAAGTGGGCAAAAGACATGAGCATAAGTTTTTTGAAAGAAGATAAATGGCCAGCAAACATATGAAAACATGTTCAACATCACTACAGGGAAATGCATATTAAAACTACAATAAGATTCCACTTTACCTCTATCAGAATGGCCATTATTAAAAAGTCAAAAAACAATAGATGCAGAGAGAAAGGATGCAGAGAGAAAGGAATGCTTATATACTGTTGGTGGGACTGTAAATTAGTACAACCTCCAGGGAAAACAATATGGAGATTCCTCAAAGAAATAAATGTAGATCTACTGTTTGATCCAGCAATCCCATTGCTGGGTATCTACTCAAAGGAAAATAGGTCATTTGATCAAAAAGACACCTGCACTCAAATGTTTATCACAGCACAATTCACAATTGCAAAGATGTGGAATCAACCTAAGTGTCCTTCAATTCATGAATGGATAAAGAAAATGTGATATATATATATATATATGTATACATAAACATATACACACACAATGGAGTACTACTTAGCCATGAAAAGGAATAAAATAATGTAATTTGCAGCAACGTGGATGGAATTGGAGACCATTATCCTAAGTGAAGTATCTCAGGAATGGAAAACCAAACACCATATGTTCTCACTAGTAAGTGGGAGCCAATAGATGGATATACACAGCACAAAGCGATATAAAGGACATGAGAAATCAAGAAGGGGGGAGGGCAGATGGGTGGATGTGGGATAAAAACTTACCTGTTGGGTACAATGAACACTATTCTGGTGACAGGTACACCAAAAGCCCTGACTTTAGCATTATATAAGTTACCCATGTAACAAAAACACTTGTTCTCCATAATTAATATTTTGAAATTTAAAAAAAATACACGTATTTGGGAGATCTTTACACCGAAAAGAATTTCCTTGTTTTTGTTTTTTAAATAGTTGGGCTGGTTGAAGGGGTGTCCGGAGAAGCAGTTACCCATCCAGAAAAATTCTCAGAATATGAACAAGCACGTTGCTAATTAATAAACTTTAAAGGTGAAGACATTACCAAAGGTGAGGGAGGCAGAAAGGGCGTGAAGAGAAATCATTCTTCAAATTATATACAAGATAGTCCCTATCATTATTGAGCCTTACGTCACTCTTGTTTATGTGTTTGTTTTCCTAAAATTAACAGTAGGGCAGAAATCCATATTGAATCCAAACCACTAGCACAGATTTCCTATCTACTTTCCATTTAACTTCTGACATCAGGCAGCTGATACTGGGTCCTTGAGTCAGGGAAATCGGTTTGCTGTTTCCCAGCAGGGCTCTGGGTGATGATGACGTCACAGGCTTGCTCCCACAAGAGCAAAGATAAAAAGTAGCACTTACCCATGAGAATCAAATTAAGTGATCTGATGGTCAAGGCATTCTGGCTCAAAAGCATCTTTGTTACTTTTTAAGTCCTTTCTTTACTTTTACATCTGAAAAGAAATCAACATGAAATGGTCACAATTCTGAAGTGTCTAATTAAATTGCAAAGATCAAAATGGGGGAAAAGTTAAGACAATGAAAGACCAGCAGAAATAACAAAATTCTTGGCTCCAGGAATTGGACCATTTACCCCATTTATTTAAGCAGCCTTGTCTCAGCTTCTGGGCCCGAACGCCTCCCTAGTCAGGGAGAAATTTTAAATTTAACTTTTGAACAGGTAACCGTCATTTGGTTCAAAAATTTTAAGCATACAATAAAGTAAATAGTGAAAAATCTTGCTTCCTTTAGAAAACTACTTTTATTTGTTTTTTGGTTTTTGTGGGTTTTTTTTTTTTTGCAAATCCTTCAGATTGTCTTTGTGCATAAGCAAAAATATACATTTATTCTTAATTTCCCTCTCTTTTAGACAAGAGATAGCATGTCCAGTCCCTGTTTTGCCTTGATTTTTCCACTTAAAAATGTATCTGGGAGGTCTTTCCAACAAAAAGAATTTCTTTGCTTCTGTTTTTTAAACAGTTGCATAGTGTTCTACTCTATGGACATAACCTCATTTACATAACCAGTCCGCTACGATGGACATTTGAATTGTTTCCAATTTTTTCTGCAAGGAATTCTTTTAAATATGAATCATTTTGCACATGTGCAAGTCTTCATGGAGAAAAATTTCCAGAAGTAGGATTGTTAGACAAAGGGCATGTAAGTTAGGCTTCTAGCAGGAAACAGAACATTCAATTTAGGATAGACTTTAATTGAAGGACTACCGTTACGGTCACTTAACAATAGGAAAACATTGGGAGAAATGCGTGGTTAGGCAATTTCATCATTGTGTAAACATCATAGAGTGTACTTACATAAACCTAGATGGTATAGCCTACTACACACCTAGGCTATGTTATAGCTAGCTGTTCCTAGGCTACACACGTACAGCTTGTTACTGTATTAAATACTGTAGGCAATTGGAACACAATGGTATTTGTGTATCCAAACACAGAAAAGGTACAGTAAAAATATGCTGTTACAATCTTAAGTGACCATTGTTGCATATGTGGTCCATCCTTGCCCAAAACATTGTTTTGTGGTGCATGACTGTATTTATTATGCAAATGTGTGAGCAGGCTGTAGGCAAACCAAAAGAGAGGTGTAATACCTCGAGCTCACAACAGTGGGGGCTGTTACCTACTACTCTGGGCTTGAGGGGGAAAGAGAAGGCGCCAATACTGGAATTTGTATGGAGAGAATCCTGTGTGAGGAGTTGTGACATGAGTCCACAGGACACAGCCAGCCCAAGGGGACCATGCTGGGAGGGGGCTAAAGAATAGATATCCCTCACTGCCTCCCTCCCTTCTCTCATTTGGGGCTCCCGATTGGCTGAACCCAACCAGAAGCCACAGGGCAGGGGTCTGGGGTTGTACCTGTACAAGACAGGATCCCAGGGTAAAGGGTGTGGAGGGGAAGGGGGAGTGTGCAGGGCCACACAGGCATTGGGACTATGCATCTGCAACTTGGATAGAAACTGCCACGCTGCCTGCCCTCGGGGCTGTACCAATTTACATAAACACCTGCACTGTGTGGTTCTCCCCAGAAACCAAAATTACAGACGTATCATCAAGCTCTTAGATTTTTCTCAAATTCATAAATGAAAAATTGTCTTCGCACTAATATTAATTTGGATTTCTCTTATTCTGAGTGGGATCTAGCACCTTTTCATACGTTTCAGCACTATTTGTATTTCCTTTCCTGTTAACTGTCTGTCCCGCACCTTTGCCCATTTTTTTTTTTATCAAGTTGCGGCTTTTATTAGATTGCAGGAGTATGAGGGAAACTTTGTGATACGAATCACGTCTTTTGATTTTATACCACTTGGAAGTTTCTGAGGTTTATGAGTTCAGGTTTAAAGGTTTTTTTTGGTTTTTTTTTCTTAGCTTCTGGATTTTGAGTCATAGAAAGTCTTCCTCACTCCAAGGTGAGAAAGAAATTCATCAAAAAATTTTAAGAAGCCCTGATTGGTCTTGTTCCTGCTCTCCCTCAGACCTTTTGTCCCCATCCAAGTGATTAAGCCCTGTATTCTTCTGTCCCTTTAACCCCTGGGGCATTATCATCAAAATGAAAAAAGACCATGAAATGGCAGACTGAGTTCAAACTAAAAAAAACTTAATTTTAAAAGTTCTCTTGATGGTCATAGTGACAGGTCTTATCTAGGGTATTCTCGTAGAGAAATCCAAGAGATTCCAAGTTAAAATTTACATCCCTGCCCACAGAGTCCACTATCCATGGGATATCCAGGCAACTTATCCCATAATACTGCACCCATTTAGAAACTCTGATGAGATATCTTGGTATGTGACGTCATCTCCCATGATCACTCCACGGCAGAGGGGCTGCATGGCTGTGAACCTTTCCCTAGATCCTGAGCACACCTACACTGCACAAATGCCACTCCACCTGACCCGACCTGTGGCCTCTAGTCCTTTGGGTTTTTCTGATGGTGGCACCTCTTCACCTCTGTTGTGTATCTGCAGGAACACTCAGTCCCCTCAGCAGCCAAGAAAACACACACACTCTCTCACTATTAAAAGTCCCACCCTCCTTTTCTGGGCTAGGGGATGACCACTTTGCTTGCTTTGCTCCTGGTGACCCACCCTCCACATTGAACCAGATGTCTGATAACTAGATCCTTGCTTGCTTGGAAAATCTAATTTCCTATCTTGGCATCCCGCCTGAATCATTAATGAGACTCCTTAAAACTTTCCCCGACTATAAATAGATCAGTCTTCCTAAAGCATGGCTCATGAAGGCAGATGGGTCCCACCCTTGGTTTAAAGTTCTCCTGTGGCTGTCCTGAAATTCTTAACAGTTTTATTTTTCAATGTGTGTTTTGTTAGTGGAGTCCGTTGGGACAATGGAGCTTTAGTGCACACTGGGCCCGCTCCCCTCCCCTGCACGATGCAAGTCCCAGGTCCTGCCTGGCTTCTCTCTATGCCCCTGACTGCTCCTGCTTTTTGTGTGGGGCATTAACTGGGTCACACTGGCAAAGAGTCCCAACGTTCCACTGAAGCCCTCCTGGTGTGGGTGCTGGGCAGTTCAGGGTCAGCGCTCTAGCCCTGTCCCAAGGATTGGAGCCAGGGGGCTGGCTGCAGTTTGGGTCAAGTGGGGATGAGCCTCTAAGTCACCCTTGACCCAGGTACGCAGCATATCCGGAGAGGTTTAAAGACCCTTGGATGTGGCCAGTATGTTGTGGGTTGGCATGGTGGGTGCTTGGAAAGGGGAGATGTGAGACTTGACTTCCCCAGAGCTCATTGCAGGCTGAAAGGAGGGGCAGTGAGCAGCAAGGGGCTGCCTGGCAGTAGGCGCAGGTGCATGCATGCCTAGAGTCCCCTGGGCAGAGGGGCCCCAGGCATCTGTGGGGATCTGCATTAGCCCCTCAGTATTCTTGTGCCTGAAGGAGCGCTCCTTTGGGTGGCTCTGTGCCTGGGGTAGGGGGCACTGTCTTTTCCTCTTCCTGAGTGGGGCTTGAGTTTGCTTCTTCTGGCTGGTTCCAGGGAATCTCTCAAGATGTGCTATAAAATACTAATTGTGTAATTCGGTGATTCCACATACAAATTAAATGCCCTTATATTAGCATTTAAATCGGGCTTTGCACGATGTAAAGAACTGTAAAATGTACGCTTAATAATTCAAATTTTATTATTTATATTTTATAGTATTTTATAATATATTTATAATAATATTTATATCATTTTATTTTAATATATTTTTTATTTTTTATTTTTTAGAATGACAATAAACAACTACAACAAAAACATGACAAGTTGAGAGAAAGCAGAATAAAAGAAAAAATTTGATATTTTTGTACCTTTAGTGGTACTTTTTCTGCTTTTTAAGTGACTAAGCCCCACATTTTTATTTTGCTTTGGGTAGACCCTGCAAATTATGTAGCCAGCCCAGCCTGTAGCTCACTGTTGCCTGACACCCAGCTCCTTGCACCCAGCGCTCAGGTTAAATACAATGCATTCAGCCTTTCCAGTTTTCCCTGGAGTTACTCTCCCACACGTGTGCCAAGCTCCAGGCGACAGATCACCCCCTGCTCTTCCCAGGTCTCCTACATGGGAAGTCTCCTTGCCATTTACACTCAAACACACACTACCAGTTTTCAAGGCCAAGCTCAAGTGGATGGACTAGGTGAAGTGATTCTTCTCTGAATTCCAACTCCTCCTAAACAGACAGACAACCCTCAAGGAACTCGCTGCCTCCGAGTCCCCGAGTAGAGAGCAAAACTGTCTTTTCTTCTATCTGGCATAGCCTGATGCACACTGCCAAGCAGTCAATGAGTAATGAATGAACTGGATTCAGAAATATTACACAAATACAATTACATGCTTTTTTCTGTAAATAAAAAAAAATACAAAAAAGTACCAGCCAACATCAATCAACAGCTTGGCATATTTGCTTCTAGTTTACTTTTCATATATTTTTCTTGTTTCTGTAAAAATTCTTCTACATGCTCATTTAAAGAAATTAAAATAATGTATAAAAGTAAAAATTCCAGTATCCAGATATTAACCAATAAAGCATTAGGTAAACAATCCCAGGGATCTTTCTATGCATAAACACACATGTACACGTGCAGGCACACACACACGGTGTTTCTGTCTGAATTTAATTTTACTTGGAAAAAACTAAAATAAAGCCAAGGGAATTGTTGAAATTTAATTTTTTGCGGCCATAAGAAAGTGTAACTTCCTACAATATCCCTCTAAGGTTTAAGGAAACATTTATAAAAGACATTAGAAAGTTGAAGTATTATATATTCATACAGCACCTTTTAATTTTAAACCATATTTACTGATCCATGCTTTGAAAAAGAGAACATTAGCATTCTCATATTTCCTTCTATCTTCTTCCCTACTTCCTGATTTATTTTTGCTATATTTTTTTGGTCTAGATTTACAAAAATCACATTCTATTCTACCCACAATTTCCATAGACGTTTTGTATTAATTCTCCATTTAAATAGAATACTCAACAACAGTTGGGTTTTTGTTGTTTTACCATTTTTCCACTCTTGAGTTCTTTATTTTGATTGATTTAAATTATTCTCCCTAATAAATAGGAAAGAAGCAAACTGGGTCTCACCATACTTAGCTTTTTCCATTTCTGGAAAAAATTTTAATTTGCTATTAAAAATTGCTATTTCCTTAATTTGCTATTTCCTAGATTTTGTTATCCAGCAATTTTCTTTTTTTTTTTTTTTTTTCCCCCAGAATGAACTCATGGGTGCTGACTTCCCTTTGTTTTTCTGGTTAAAATACTCCCTTGGGAAAAGTTTCTTTCCCTTAGAACTTTTCCCTCAACCATTATATTCCGGCATTTAGCACTGCACTGAAGTCTGAGGCCACTTGGTTTTGTTTTTCTCTCCCTTACTTTTTCTTCTTGGATTCTTAAATAATTCTTTTTCTTTGAATTTAAATCATTTAAGACATCTTAGTGCTTGAGAATTCCCGTATGAAATTTTCTGGACCATTGCATGTTCTTTTGGCCTACAGTCCATTTTTTCTTCATTTCAATAAGATTTCTTTTGTCCTATCTTTATTTGCATTTTCTGCCCCATTTGTTGGTTTCTCTACCTCAGGGATTCCAATTATCCTAATGCTTGATTATGTTTTTTGTGTCTTCCATCAGATTTTTTTTCCTTTTATTTCATCATATTATAGGGGTACAAATATTGTTAGGGTTACATATATTGCCCCTGCCACCCCTCCCCCCACCTGCCAGAGTATCAGATTGTTTTTAATTGGCTTACTCTTTTCTCCAAGAAAATTAAATTGTTTATTAATTACACATGATAATTCCCATCTATAATTTTATCTTGTACCATTATTCAATTTATATATATTGCATAGGTTATGCCAACAATCATCTTTATAACTAATAATTCCATGCTTTTCCTTGGGTGACCCCTTTTAATGGTGAACTTCAGGTGACAATCGTAACCGTTAATTCAGAAACACCAAGGTTCCCAAAGACAATGGCTTCTCCACTCAAGCAGGTTGTAAATGAATTTCAAATAGAACTGGCATTACCCTGAAGAAATTCTATCTTCACACTTTTGGGGAAGTTTACCAAAATAGCTTCAGAGTAGACTAACTTTACACAGCACATTTTTTTTAAAAAGACACATTTATTCAGCATCATGATCAGACTATTACATTTAGCAATCAATGGCATGGGTGTAAAAAAAAAATCTACATTAAAACCCTTTGTTGGAATGCTTTGCCGGTTCTACAGAACAGAAACTAAAATAACTTGTTATACAATTAGTCACAAATACAGTCCTCAACTTTTTTACCCATACACATGAGTACTGTCTAAAAGCTGTTTTCTTTGTAGCAGCTAGGCCCTGCCACCACTGTGCTTGGCTAAGTTCACAAATCTGTTGTAACCTGTAGCTTCCCTGTCACTTCTCTGGCTCTCCTCTCCTGCTAAACTTTGTTTCCTGGGAGTAATTAAAACCTTCTGCCATTGCCATAGCTACTGCTGTTACTGGAATCACCAAAGCCACCTTGGTTTCGTGGTTTGGCAAAGTATTGGCCTCCACCACTATAGGAGCCAGAGCTTCTGCCTCCAAAATTTCCTCCTTTCATGGGTCCAAAATTTGAAGACTGATTGTTGTAACTGCCAAAATCATCGTAGCTTCCACCACCCCAAAATTGCTTCCATCATTACCAAATCCACTGCAGCCATCCCCACTGCCACCATATCCGCCACCACTACGGCTGCCACCAAAGCCACCACAACCACTGAAGCTTCCTCCACAGCCAAAGTTGTCATTCCCACCAAAACCACCTCCACGACCACCACCAAAGTTTCCAGTACCACTTCGACCTCTTTGAATGGATGAAGCACTAGCCATCTCTTGCTTCCACAGGGCTTTCCCTACTTCGCAGTTGTGGCCATCCGCCCGATGGTAATTCTGAATGACATTCTTATCCACAGAATCATGGTCATCAAAGGTTACAAAAGCAAAGCCCCCTTTTTTGCCACTGCCTTGGTCAGTCATGATTTCAATCACTTCGATTTTCCCATCCTGTTCAAAATAGTCTCTTACATGATGCTCTTCAGTTATCTTCTTTAATGCCACCAACAAAGATCTTTTTCACAGGTAAGTGGGCACCTGGTGTTCGAGAATCTTCTCTGGAGACACAGCTCTCTTGGGTTCCACAACGCTTCCCATCCACCGTGTGTGGCCCTGCATTCATTGCCGCGCCCACCTCCTCCACAGTGGCGGGTGCGACAAACCCAAAGCGCCTCCAGGTTTGGATCTCTCATTACCACACAGTGCGCGAGCGTCCCCCATTGCTCAAAACGGGCTCCCAGACTCTCGTCGGTCGTTTCAAAGCTCAACCTCCGACGACGAAGAGCTTTCGCAGCCCTTCTGGCTCCTCAGGAGACTCTGGCTTAGACGGGACCACAGCGGCAGGTTGACTTACTCTTTGTCTCTTTTCATCTATATGCACAGGGCTTCAATCAAGCCTTTCCTCTAGTACTTTTATTTTCAGCAGTGTTTATTCTGTTCTTTGCTCTAATTTATTTCTTCTGATTGTGTATGTGTGTGGCTTTTTTTTTTTTTTTGGTCTTCAATTTATTCCCTTAAGTCTGCGATCTCCCTTTTCATCTCCATTTTAAAATGTTCTCATCTTTCAGTGTATTTTATTGAATTCATTCACATTTGTATCACGTAGTTGTAGGGTGTGAGGCACTTGTAAGGCATTTCTTCTGTTCCAAGAGTAATACTTTCTTTCTAGAAGACTCTTGGAAAGCTATGTTGTTCTTTCCTTTCCTTTTCCTCCTCCCTCCCCGCCCTCCACCATTTCTGTTCACCTTACTAGTACTGGGATGATTTTAGTCACTTCCTACTGAAACAGTGGAGTGAGATCTTGACTTTGCTTTGACAATTGTACCTGCTTCCAGTTTGTTCTGTAAAGCCTGCTTCCAGTTTGTTCTGGGCAGCTTCTCCAGCCCACATTGTTGGCGCAGCCAAGAAGGAGGAGAGGGACAGGGAGAGATCGGTTTTTGTCAGAAAACCTGGGCCCTGCAGTCTCCTGGGAGATCTGTGAAGTACCCTCAAGGCAGGCTGACTACCTCTGGGGGAGCGGGGAGGTGGAACCAACCCTTTGGCCTTGGGTGATTTCCTGAATCTGGGGCAGACTGTCCCTGCCGGGTGACTTCCCCTTTCGCCCACCTCTGCCCACATGAAGAGCCGGTGCACCTTTGTCAGAAATGGAAAAAGCTAACTATGGTGAGATGCACGCTGTTTCTTTCCTATTTATTAGGGAGAATTTTCAAGATTTTTGATAATTTGCCAGTATAGTTTCTAGTGGTAGGAACATACTTAAATTTTAAATGCATTAATAAAAAACCTGATTACTAAAAACAAACAAACAAAAACCAACGACGATGTTTAAAGAGGTATCTCCACGTACCAGTTTGTGTTAATAAAGCCCTGGTACCAGTTTGTGTTAATAAAGCCCTGTCGTGTGTGGTAACTGTCCTCATTTTCCTGCTGGCTCTGGAGGAAATTTTGAGTGGCTCTGAACTCCCCATCCTACATAAATCTCTTTTTTCCTCTTTTGTTTTCATGACCTTAAGGAGCCCACCCTTAAGTCAGCCAACCTCTTCTGCCTACCTGCTTTTCCCTTCCTCTTCCCTGAATTGCATACCACCTGTTTCACTCTTCCAAAGGAAGAAGGACTCACAGGGAAGGTGCTGGCAAGCTCTGCTCCTGCTCACCCATACTTCACAAATTTTGAAATGCGCTTTTCCTTTTCACATGTGAGCATTTCTGAAATCAGAATGCTTTGCACAGTGGCATGACAGAGCGTGATCGACAGTGCTTTTTCTTACTTGGTTACATAATATGAAAGTTATCTTATAATCAGTGGCATTTCAGGTTGAGTTTTTGTTTTGATAAAATATTTGATAATCAAAGAATGTACATACCATTGACTCTTCAACAGTTTGAAGGTTTAGAAATGTAACAGGAAAATGAGTCCAGTGTGGCTCTGTGTGGGCGAGTGTGAGCGATGGAATACATATTTTAATAAATGTTTCACTTCTAAGACAATACCTTTTGTCACATCACATGAACCACATCTCAGGCAGATTTTCTTTAAGTTTTGAATAAATACATGAGAAACTTTACAGGAAATACTTTAGAGGTAAGAATAATAAGTCCTGCAGATTTTTGATGATCTAAAATTGAGAAACAACTTTCGAACTATAGGAGTTAAAAGTTCAAGCCATTTTCTGAGACAAACAGATCAAGCATTACCAATCATGCCCAAATTGCTAGGAAAGTTTATCAGATGTTTTTCTTCTTAGGGCAGATTTTTTTTTTTTTTTT
>VBSM01000272.1:103622441-103640889 GCA_008086735.1 Cheirogaleus medius | reverse complement strand
AAAAAAAAAAAACAAAACCCAGAAAAGGCAAAAAAGAGAAGATAAACAACAACAAAAACAAACCAAAAACAATAAGTACAATGAATAGAAAATAGTTACAAATATGGTAGATATTAATCAAAGTACATCAATTATAACTTTAAATGGTCTAAATGTACCAATTAAAAGACAGAGATCAACAGAGTGGATAAAAACAAAACAAGAGCCAAGTATATATTGTCTACAAGAAACCACTTTAAATATAGAGATACAGATAGGTTAAATGTAAAGCAATGGAGAAATATGGCATGCTAACATTAATCAAAAGAAAGCTAGAGGGGTAGTGGGGAGGGGAATTAAACCAACCTAATGGGTAATAAGAAAACTATTTGGGTGATGGGCATACCTATAGCTGGGACTCAAGCATTACAAAAATGATCCATGTAGCCTAAAGCATTTGTACCCCCTTAATATTTTGAAATTTTTTAAAAAGATAAGAAAACAACAAAAAAATTATTTCCTTATTAAAAAAAGAGAAAGCAAGCTGGAGTAGCATATTAGTTTTAGACAAGCAGATTTCAGAACAAAGAAAATTATCAGGGATAAAAAGAGCATTAGATAATGATGAGGGAGTCATCTTACCAAGAAAGTATAATAATACTTAATGTATATGCACCTAACAATAAAGTGTCAAAATATGTGAGGCAAAAATTAATAGAACTGTAAGGAGAAATAGACAAATCCACTATTACAGATGTAGGTTTCAACATCCATTTATCAGTAATTGGCAGATCGAGCAGGAAGAAAATCAGTAAGGACATAGTTGAGTTGACCAGCACCATCAATCAACTGCATCTAATCAACATTTATAGAATACTTCATCCAATAACAGCAGAATACACAGTCTCAAACTCATGTAGAACATTCATTAAAACAGACCACATTCTGGGCCATAAAATTAGCATTAACTAATTTGAAAGAACAGAAATTACACACAATATGCTGTTGGATCTTAACAGAATTGACCTATTATAGAAATGAATAGCAGAAAGATAGCTAGAAAATCCCCAAATATTTGGAGATTAAACAATATACTTCTAAATAACACATAGGTCAAAGAAGAAGTCTTGGGAGAAATTAAAAATATTTTAACTAAATGAAAAGGAAAGTATAACTTATCAAAATTTGTGGGATGTAAAGAAAGCCATGCTTGGAGGGAAATGTATAGCATTGAATGCATATCTCAGAAAAGAGACAGATTTCAAATCAATAATCTAAGCTTCCACCTGGGGAAACTAGAGAAAGAAGAGCAATGTAAGCCTAAAGCAAACAGAAGAAAATACCTAATAAAAATTGGAACAGAAATCAATGGAATTGAAAATGGAAAATCAATAGAGAAAATTAACAATTGAGATAGTCCTATATCTACGAAAGAAATTGAATAAGCAATTGATAACCTTTCAAAAACAAACACAAAACACCAGGCCCAGATGACTTCACTAGTGAATTCTACCAAATATTTAAAGAAGAAATTATCACAATTCTCTACAATCACTTCTAGAAAAATTGAAGTAGAGTGAACACTTCATAAGTCATTCTGTGAGGCCAGCATTACCCTTATACTAAAACTAGATAAGGACAATACAAGAAAGGACAACTATAGACCAATATCTCTCATGAACACAGAAGCAGAAATTCCCAACAAAATATTAGCAAATTGAATCCAACCATGTATACAAAGGATGATAGGCTGACCAAGTAAGATTTATACTAGGTATGCAAGAATGGTTCATCCTTCAAAAATCAATTAATGTGATCTATCACATCAACAGGCTAAAGAAGAAAAATCACATGACATCAATAGATAAAGAAAAAGCATTTGTCAAAATCTAACTCTCACCATGACAAAACTCTTAGCAAACTAGGAGGTGGAGGAACTTCCTCAACTTGCTAAAGAACATCCACAAAAAATCCTACAACTGACATTATACTTAACTGTGAGAAACTGGATTCATTCCCTCTAAGATTGGGAGGAAAGCAAGGATGTCCTTCTCACTATTCTTATTCAACATTGTTCTGGAAGTCCTATGTAATGCAATATTAAGGAAAAGGAAATAAAAGTTGTACAGATTGGTAAAGAAAAATTAGAACTTTCATAATTTGCAGATGACATAATTAGCTATGTAGGAGATCCCATTGAATTGACAAACAAAAACAAAACAAAAAAACACACACCACCAAAACACCAAGCCCCACAACCCCCTCCTAGAAATAATAAGTGATTCTAATGATAACAAGGTTGCAGGATACAAGATTAATATACAAAAGTCAATTGCTTTCCTATATATTAACAATGAACAATTGGAATTTGAAATTAAAAGAATAGTACCATTTATATTAGCATAGAGAGAGAGGGAGGGAGGAGGAGAGAAATATTTACATACAAATCTAATAAAATATGTAGAAGATCTGTATGAGGAAAACTACAAAACTTTGATAAAAGAAATAAAAGATCTAAATAAATAGAGAGATAGTCTATGTCCATAGACGGGAAGACTCAATATTGTTAAGATGTTAGTTCTTCCATTTTCCATATGTTATACAGTCAATGAAATCCCCATCAAAATTCCAGAAAGTTATTTTGCGGATATTAACAAACTGACTCTCAAGTTTATGTGGAAAGGCAAAGGACCCAGATACACAATGCTGAAGAAGAAGAAGAAGAAGGAGAAGGGGAAGGAAAAGAAGAAGAAGAAAGAGAAGAAGAAGAAGAAGAAGAAGAAGAAGAAGAAGAAGAAGAAGAAGAAGAAGAAGAAGAAGAAGAAGAAGAAGAAGAAGAAGAAAAAATACTACCTGACTTCAGGTCTAATCAAGATAGTGTGGTACTGGTGAAAAAATAAACAAATAGATCAATGAAACAATAGAGAGTTCAGAAATAGAGCCACAAAAATAAGTCAACTGATTTTTTTTTTTTGAGACAGGGTCTTGCTCTGTTGTCAGGGCTAGAGTGCAGTGGCATCATCATAGCTCACAGCAACCTCAAAACTCCTGTGCTCAAGCGATCCTCCTGCCTCAGCCTCCTGAGTAGCTGGGACTACAGGCGTGTGCTACCGAGCCTGGCTAATTTGTCTATTTTTAGTAGCGACGGAGTCTCACTCTTGCTCAGGCTGGTCTCGAACTCTTGACCTCAAGCAATCCTCCTGCCTCAGCCTCCCATCATGCTAGTATTACAGGTGTGAGCCAGCATACCCAGCCAGTCAACTGATTTTTGACAGAGGAGCAAGGACAATTCAGCGGAGAAAGAATAGTCTTTCTATGTTGCTGGAACAACTGATGCAAAAAGATGAATCTAGGTACAGATCTGACACCTTTCACAAAAATTTACTCAAAGTAGATCATAGACCTAAATGTAAAAAGCAAAACCCAAAAGATTCTACATAGGGGAAAATCTAGGTGACTTTGGATTTGACGATGACTTTTTAGATACAACACCGAAAGCACAATCCATGAAAGAAAAAAAACCCCGATAATTTGGACTTTATTTAAATTAAAAACTTCTGCTCTGTGAGAAACACTGTAAAATAATGAAAAGGCAAGCTACGGACTAGGAGAAAATATTTGCAAAACACATATTTAGTAAAGAACTTGTATCCAAAATATACAAAGAACTCTTAACATCAACAATAAGAAAACAAACAACCCAGTTAAAAGGTGGGCAAAGAATCCAAACAGACCCCTCACCAAAAAAGATAGAGATGGCAGGTAAGCATATAAAATGATTCTTAACATTGTGTGCCATTAGAGAAGTGCAAATCAAAGCAACAATTACACACCTATTAGAATGGCTAAAATCCAGAATGCTCACAATACCCAATGCTGGTGAGGATGTGAAACAACGAGAACTCTCAGTTCTTGGTGGTGGGAATGCAAAATGGTATAGCGAGTTTGGATGGCATTTTGGCAGTTCCTTACAAAGCTTAACAGGTTTACTACATGAATTGTCCATTTAATGTAGCAAGTTGAAAACCTATGTTCACACAAAAACCTGTACACAAATGTTTACAGCAGCTTTATTCCTAACTGCCCCAAACTGGAAGCAACCAAGATTTTCTTCAACAGGTAAATGGATTAACAAACTGTGGCACATCCAGAGAATGGAATCTCACTCAGTAAGAAAAAGAAATGAGCTATCCAGCCACAAAAAGACATGGTGGAATCTAAACATGCTAAATGAAAAAAGTCAGTTTGAAAAGGATATATACTGTCTGATTCCAATTATATGGCATTCTGGAAAAGGCCAAACTATAGACACAGTAAAAAGATCAGTGGTTTCCAGGGTTTCAGGATTAAGGGTGCAGGGATGAACAGGTGGAGCACAGGGGATTTGGGGGCCAGTGAAATTATTCTGTATGTTATTATAACAGTGGATATGTAACATTATACATTCATCAAGACCCATAGATTGTACAACACCAATAGTAACCCTAATGTAAAGTATAGACTTAAGCTCATAATAATGTATCAATATTGGCTCATCAATTGTAACGAATATACCATACTAATGCAATATATTAATAATAGGGGAAACTGTGGTGGGGGAGAGGGGAGTATATGGGAAATCTCTGAACTACATGCTCAATTTTTCTGTAAATAAAGTCTATTATTTTTTTCAATGCACCTTTGTTCATTCACTCAGTAAATTTTATTGAGTGCCACCCATGCCTAGGACTGTCGTAGGTGTTGTTGGAGAGAGTGCTACAGATGTACGTCACAGGCGTAAAAAGAAAAAGTCTCAGGGCCACTCCACAGCTCCTTAAGCCAAACAAAAGGTAAATCAGCCATCTGTGAAGAGCTGGCCGCACAGATCATTCAGTAAGGAAACTCCTTGCTAACCTCCCATAAGCAAGGACATGCAAATTGTACCTGTGTCGAGCACCTAAGCCTAACGCCTATCCAGTTCCACACAAATAATGAATTATAAGTTTATCTCACAGGTAACAGAACTGGAGACAGGACAGAATCAGACATTCTTCCATCTTCCCAGGGACATCTACGTAACTGATGCTTCCTTCACTCCCTTCTTTTATGTAAAATGTAGATTTCTTTGGGCCTCACAAGAGTGTAACCACTACCTCATCACCCCCCACCTTTCTCCTTTTCTCTGTAATGCCTACAAAATGCTGCAGGTTCCAACTTCCCCTTTGGAAAAACAGCCACAGCTTGTCTGTGGTTTGTGTTTTTCCCAGGCCTGTCCTCAAAATCTTGGCTTAATAAACCTCCACTGATTGAGATTTTTGCCTCAGTCACTTGTGTGGGTTGACACAGGCCAAGTCATTGCTCGTGAGGCTTATATTCTAGAAGTGAATGGTGGCAGGAGAGAACAAGACAATTGCAGAGTGACGTGAAGACAAAATAACCAGGTGCCTGGGAGAGCTACATTAGACAAGTCGAGGACGGCCTCCCTCCATTGAGGACATCTGGGCTGAGACCTGAACAACGGGAAGCCTGGGGCCCAGAGTTGCAAGTGGGCCAGGCTGGAAGAGGAGCAAATGCTAAAGTCCAAAAAGGCCCTGGGGCAGGCACCAGCCAGGGAAGGAAAGGAAGGAGTCCATCGTGGAATCACGGATGACTTGTACTTGTGGGTTTGAGTGGTGGGCTGGATGGTGGTATCACGAATTGACATGGGAAAGATAGAGACAGAAACCGTCTAGGGGTGGAGCATGGAAATCAAATGTCAAGACTGCAGTGAGAGAACCCTAAGGCCTGTGGGTGGGCACAGCGAGGTGGGTGGCCACACCAGGAGGGAATGGGGGAGCCATGGAGGCCCATTGTGGGTGACAGAACCAGAACAGAACCTCAACCTGGCATGGGCATTGGGCGAAGGGGACAACCATGTGTGAGAGTGGCTTGGCACAGGGGGTCAGGGCATGATGAAGTCTTGCAATGTGAGGGTGCCAATCTGTGCAGGGGATGGGACTGGGCCCCACTGTGAGGCTCAGAGCCTGAGAGGACTGGGAAGAAATTCTCACTGGGACAGCGTGGAGTGAAGTCTTGGGCCCAAGTGAGTTGGGGAGGGCAGTCATGCTGGGCAGGGGGTGGCAGGGAGGATGGAAGATTTGTTACATACAGGGGACTGGAAAAATGTGACTCTATTAATGACAATGGGAGCTGGGGTTCTCATTGTCTGGGAAGGAAGTTACAAATATTGAAAGGGAGAATCTAGAATGAGTTTTTAGTGATGTGGGGTTGGAATTGGAGGCATTGATGTGAACATGTGATTTTCTATAGATAGGTAGATCCATAGACAGGTAGATACAGATATATATGCAGATATAAATGTGTGTGTATATATGTGTGTGTGTGTGTGTGTGTGTATGTTTTCCCTAACTCTGCCCTCTGAAATATAAGTGTGTGTGTATTTATTTGTATGTGTGTGTGTGTACACGTGTCTGTGTGAATTTTCTCCCTCACCCCTGCCCTCTGCAGAGCCTGACAACACTCCAGTAGTGATGGACATGCCTAGATCTCAGATCTTTGATTCTAAATATAATTCCCCAGTAAAAGGAACTGGGTTCCTTGGAGAAATGGCTGACTTCAAGATAGGGGCAGAGAAAGTACAAGGTGAGTTTGGAGCACCTTATGCAGGAAGGCAAGGAAGCACTCAGAGAATGATGGGGGCATGTCAAAAAACTGGGTAGAACTGGGACAATTTGAGCACCAAAATTAATCATGCTGGCAAGGGATTATGACCCAGTGAATAAAAAATAAGATCATGAGTCCACACTTGTGGTTTCCTTTTGTAATATTGAATACATTGAAAGTTTGGTGAAGAGTGTATATGTATATAGTTCCAAAGTGTCTCACTACAAAAATATTTATTACTTATAAAGGGGGAAAGAGGAACTTTACAGTGACAAATCCTGGTGAGGTCATTTTAAATGATAAAATTGAATACTGCCAATAATGGAACAAAGCAAAATCGTGCACCGCTTGACAGGGAGCAATGAAAAGAAGACAGTGCCACATCTGTGATACTCCTGACAAGGTGCCTAATCAAATTGAGGGACATTCTGCAACATAATTGGCCTGTAGTCTCTAAAAGTGTCAAGGTCATGAAGGTCGAAGTCTGAGTAACCGTGCAAGACTAAAGGAGACTAAAGTGACATCATTACTGAATGTGATTCCAGATTCCGAACTAGATCCTTGTACCGTAGAAGACATGACTGGCAAAACTTGAAGGGGGTCAGAGGATTAGATGGTATTAATGAATCAAAGTTACTTTCCTGATTTTATGGTTGTATTATAGTTAGGTAGAACAATGTCCTTGTTTGTAGGAAATAAACACAAAGGAACTTAGGAGTCATGGGGCACCAGGAAATTGCTCAGGAAAAATGTTTTCTGTGTCATAGTTCAACTTTCCTGTGAAATTTGTGATTATTTAAAAGTAAAAATGTATTGACGACATGCAAAGACGACATCAGGGAGATACACAATTTTGGGCCTCAGTGGAAAGGTAGCAGATGGAGGAATAATTTTCTGCATCCTCAGCGCAGAGCTGGAATGTTAAGCCATCAGTTGCATGGGTTTACCTAAAGAACAGACAGAGAAGAGGGCTGAGATCTGGTCCCTGGGTTACCTCCACGTTTAGACATCCTATAGATCATGCAGAATGTAGCCTTTTCAGATTATCTTGTTTCGCTTAGCAATATACATTTAAGGTTCTTCTATGTCTTCTTATAGCTTGATAGTTCTTTTTATAAAGTGCTGAATGACATTCCATTGTCTGGATGTGACACAATTTATTTTTCATTCACCTACTGAAGAAAATCTTGGTTGCTTCCTGTTTTGGTGATAATGAATCACCAAAGTTTATGTTCACACAAAAACTTGCACACAGAAGTTTATGTGTACAGACACAAATGTAAATATAGACACAGACATGAACATCTATGGGCAAGTTTTTGTGTGAACATAAGTTTTAGATTAATTTGCATAAATATCAAGTAATGTGATTGCTTGAATTGCTGGATCATATCTTAAGGTATGGCTAGATTTGTAACAGACTGCCAAACTGTCTGCCAAAGTGGCTGTATCATTTTGTATTCTTACCAGCAATGAATGGAAGTTCCCGTTGTTCCACGTTCTCACCAGCATTTGGTGTTGTCAATGTTTTGGATTTTAGCCATTCCAATAGGTGTGTAGTGGTATCTCATTGTTGTTTTAGAGGAGTGGGTATTTTTAAGATGGGAGATTATCACACATGTTCTTAGTCTACTGAGGATGACCCTGTGGAGGGTGGAACATTGAAAATGGGGAAGAGAGGAGATAAAGGCAAGAATGAAGTCATTGAGATGGGATGAGGGGAGTCCAGGAACACATGTAGGGAGTAGCCTTCAATAGGAGTAGGGACTTTGTAGCCTTTGTAACAGGGGAAAGGAAGGCAGAGAGTGCATAGCTATGGAGGCAGAAGATAAGAAAGTCCCTATCTGACAGCTTCTGCTTTTGACAGGAAGTATGTGACAATATCATCGCAGAGAGTGAGGTGTGTGAGCAGGTCATGAAGGGGATTTGTGAAGGAAGAACAGTCTAAATGTGGAGCACTCTTCTTTTCAATGCAGTCATGATGGAAGGTGACTCAGCAAAGGCACTTCTCTGGGCTGGAGATGGCACTGATGTGGGTGTGATCTTTCTCTTCATAAACACCACACTCCTATCACTTTCTACTCTCCCAGAGGGTCAGTGGCAAGAGAACCGAATTAGGAATCTAGAGAACCGGATATGGTCTCAATTCTGGCATGAACTTGACATTGGCCAAGTGTACTTCTGAGGCCAAATGCTCACCTCTTGCTTCCTCTTGGCAGGTCCAGCTGAGGTTCCAGAGAGCTGTACTCACGATAAGCCATGAGCTTGGCCTCAAACGTGCATGTGTGAGGGTGGTGGGGGCCGGTTCCTTCCCCGAGTCTCTGACTGAGAAGCCACAGACCATAGTTTGACCACACTTGGCGTCTCTCTCTTTTGGCAGCTGCCCTCCTTAGCCCAGGCAGGTGGAAGGAAGTGTGGCAGGGAGGGGTTGCTTCTTCTGGCTCAACTGCTAAATGTCTCTAAAGGTTGAGCATTTCTAATCTCCAAATCTGAAATCCCAAATGCTCCATGAGCACTTCCTTTGTGTGCTAAAAAAGTTTTGGATTTGGGAGCATTTGAGATTTTGCATTTTTGGGTTTGGAATGCTCAATCTTTGCTAACAGCGTGTTGCAGCATTGGCAAACTCCTGGCTTTGTATGACTAAGACCAAGGCAGCTGCCTCCATCACACCCAACTTCAACTCAGGGGCTAAGCCACATGCACATGACTCTGTTTCTTCACCTCTGATTCTCAGAGTTGCTCACTTCCTTCCTCTTTCACACTTTTTTCAAGCTGGTGTCACCATCAGGGGCTTGGCTCTACCCATATCCTCATCGTCCCAGCCTGCTTATGGGGAAGGGTCCAGGGCCTGGGGTTGTTGTAGTCCTATGGTGTCCAGACCACCCCTCAAGCTTGCTTGAGAAATGGGCTCAACCAGTACTTGAAAGGAAATCAAAAAGGGAGTCAGGAGATTTGAGCCAGCTTTCTCATCTAGAACATGCTAATGGACCAAGTGACTCTCGAAGTCTCTTGAGACTTTATTCTGTGGCAATGAGTTAATTTTGCATCGATATTATTGAATGTGATTTAGTGAGCTACTGCAGAAATGCAGATTCATTTTTTTTAGAAAACCCCAAATCTCACCAACTGTTTCTCATTTACTTTGGGTCTCCCAATGGCCTGTGGCCATCTGCTGGGAGATCCACCAGCATGAAGGCCTCATGAGTTCCTAGGAGATCCTGCTTTTCCAGGGGAGTAGCCCAGTGGGCAGGCAAGAGCTAATCAAGTTGCCTAGACTTGATCCCAGTCCTGGTGGGCTGCTGGAGATTAGGGGTGTCTTTGGAAATAGTTCCCCTCAAAGGTCCCCAATCTCACCCCAAGGAGAATTCAGTCCACGTCTCCCACGGTAAGAACTGTAAGATACTCAAAGATAAATGCCCTGGAGAACCCTCCAAAAATTGCATGGTTGGAGGGCTCTAAACCACACTCTGGGGACTCAAAGGAGCTATGATGCTGGCAGGAAGAGAACCTGGACTTGGAGTTCCAATAAGTTCTCTGTGTGGAAGAGCAGAGCCCAGGACGGTTTCCAGGACCATTTTGTTGCTGTCCAAACCCCTTCCTGTCCACCTCCTGGGCAAGTGTGGCTGGGAAAAGGATTACATTCATTTGCAAACAATATTAACTGAGCCCCTTGGGTTCAGAGCCCACACTGGATTATCTTATTTCTGATCAATTGCTTGATCAGGGAGTGATGAAGGACTTTCCATTGAGTCTGGAAATTGGGAAGAGGAAAAGGTGAGCATAATAAAGTCAGCAAAAGAAGAAGGATTCAGTAAGAGTCAGCATTCAGTAAGAATGCAGAAGCTTTGTGGGGAGAGGTTCATGGTGAATGGCTTTGGGGTAGAGGTTGGTGTGGTAGCAAAATGAGAGGGATTTCTGACCAAAGAACTGAGATGTGTGATTAAAGAGTTGGGCTCGACAGCAGGTGAGAGTTGGGGTTAGTGGTGGAAGTCCAGTGGTAGCATGTGAACTGCAGAGCAGACACCCCCAGAAGGCACTGTGGGAAGTTGTGGGGTCAGTACTGGTTATCATGTTGATGGGTGAGTGCTACTGGCATTTGGTGGACAGAGGCCAGGGATGCTAAACGTTCTGTGATTTCAGGATGGTCTCCCACGATGAAAGTCCTCCAGGACTCTTGAATCCATGGCTAGACTTTCATGTAGATGAAAAATCTGTTTGTAATTATTTGAGCTTAGAACCCAACTCTGTTGTACATTTAACTATACTTTTTGATATGTGACTGAATGGTGACCTCCAAAATTCATATGTTCAAACTCTAACACCCAATGTAGGTGTTTGAAGGTGGGGCCTTTGGGAGGTGATCCAGTCACGAGGATGGAGCTCTTGCGACGAGATAAGTGCCCTTAAAAAAGAGACCTGAGAGAATTCTTGCTGTTTCTCCATAGGAGGATGCAGCAAGGAGACCACTGTCTGCAAGCCAGAAAGAGAGCCCTCACCAGGGACTGAATCTTGATCTTGCCCTTCTAGCCTCTGAAACTGTAAGAAATAAATGTCTGTTGTTTAAGCAATCCATTCTATGGCATTTTGTTATAGCAGCTGAGTAGACTCAGGACAGTATATTTTAATATCACTGGATTTTCCAGAAATGTAACTGCTGTGTTAATTGAGGAGACTGTACTTTGTTTTGTTCAGAAATTTATGATGAATTCTCCACTTTGGAAAATCACACACCAGTAACACTCATGATAGCTGAGTCAATGACGGATCACCTCGTACCAGACTGTGTGATATAGCTATGGCATTTGTGATGAGTCGCGATTAAGCGGAGAATTAGCACGATCCAATTTACAGGTTAACAAGCTGTCTCTCCTTGCTGTGTCTAGGGAAATTTTGAAGAAAGTAAGACTGGAAGCTCAAGTGCAGTGAGGATGCCCTTATAGTAGTTCAGATGTGGTGGGGTTTTGACGGCAGAGATGGATTAGAAATACTTAGGAAGATGAGTGAGTCGATGGTGCTAGCAGTTTGGTTGTGTAGAGTCTGGGTCACATAAGGAACCAAGGCAACTCCCCCTTATCCTGGATTGGGCATCCGTTAGATGGTGGTGCCATTTCCTAAGGTGATATATGTGATGGTTAATTTCAGGTATCAATTTGGCTGGGCCATGGTAGCCAGTTGTTAGGTCAAACTCAAGTCTAGATATTTCCCTGAAGGTACTTTTAAGATGTGATTAGTATGTAAATCAGGAGCCTTTGAGTAAATCAGCTTATCCTTCATAATAGGGGTGGGCCTCATCCAATTGGCCTTAAGAGAAAAGACTGAGGGGCCTTTGAGGAAGAGGGAATTCTGCCTCTGGCTGCCTTCAGGCTCCAGTTGCATCATCAACTCTTCCCTGGGCCCCCAGCCTGCTGGGCTGCTCTGCAAATTTCAGACTTGCCAGCCCCTACAATCTCAGGAGTCAATCCCAATCTCTCTCTCTCTCCAAACACACATCCTATCGGTTGTCCTGTTTTTCTGGAGAACCCTACCTAATACAGCTGGGGGTCTAGAGAGGTTGAGTGTTAAGGACGTTGGAGAGGTTTCCTGGGGGTAGTTGCTTCTGTGTTCCCAGAGTGAAGAGGCTTTAGACTTCGAGGATGGGTTTGGGGACAGCAGTGTACACACGGCAGCTGATGCTGTGAGTGCAGAGTGGCAGACAGACGAGAGGGCAGGAACGGAGGATGGATGCGAGGACCTCGGCATGTCAGCAATGGCAGAGGCAGAGGAACCAGCAGGTGAGACAGGAGAGGAGCTCACAGAGAGACCAGAGAAAAGCCAGAGTGCTGCCACGGCTGCAAAGGGAAAAGGGTTCTCGGAGGAAGTGGTTGAAAGAGTCAAAGAGCACGGAAATGTCATGAGCATTAGGCGCTGAACAGTCGTTGGTGACTTGGTTGGGTGCAGGTTTTGCGGGGGGAAGGGCAAGAGACGTGTTATCAACAAGTTGTGCTGGGAAGGGATGGAACAGAGATAGTGGTACAACTGGAGGGGGTGTGGGGTAGAGAGGGGTCTTGCTGAGTTCTTTCCTTTTTTCTCCCCCAAATGGGAGAGGCTTGAGTGTGTCTAAATGTTGATGCAAAGGCGGTGGAGGAAACAGGAATAAGGGGTAGACTGAGGTCTGCGTGGGTGAAGGTAGCACCTGATCGTCCCTGATAGCTCTGACCAGGCTTTTCCAAGAACAAATGATTTCTGCTCACGTTTTAGAAGTTTTCCAGGGTGACAAGTTTGATCTGAGGATATAATTCACTCAGTACCTCTTTGGTGCTAGCTGGAAACCAAACCGCTTCCCCTGCCCTGGAAGGAATATGTTTTATAATTGCATAATATGTTCTTTCATTTTACAAGTCTTTTTTTTTCTTTTCTTCATCATTTAAAATCAGATCTCAGGTGCACAGAATGGGAAAAATCGTAATCCTTCGTTCATAACTTTCCTTTAAAATTGGTCCATATTTGTCCTGCTTTTAGCTGGTTATTAATTGGTTATTTTAAATCGTATACTATAATGGCATCCGTGAACCCACTCACCCCCCAAAGCTAGGCCTCTGACAATAGCACCTTCAGCACCTTCTCCACCTGCCTCTCCCTAACCTGGGCAACCACCGTCCAGAATGCAGTCCCTTACCTCCTGGCTTTCTTTTTTATTTGCTTTATAGCATCTATGTATTCCTTATGTGTGGTTTTAAAATTTTAATTGTTTTTAATTTGTAATCTTTTGGGACTGTACTTTTCACATATCAAATTGCTAAGACTCATCCCTTTTGCAGCAAGTGGCTGCTACCTACTCCACGTGACTGCCATGGAGACTAGACCATGGTGGGATGCAGAATTCTAAGATGACTGCCAAGATTCCTGGGCCCACCTAGTGAATGTGCGGGTTATTCAATCAGCCGCTCATCTAGGTGCTGCTGAGATGGGATTTTTGCAGATGCAATTAAGATCCCAAATCGGTGGATCTTAAGAAAGGCAGCTTGACCTCCTCACAGGAACCCTTGAAATCTGGGTCTAACGTCAGAGACAGGGAAGTCAGGCATCCAAAGAAGCAGTGAAATTCATGAGTTACTGTGAGATAAATTGCTGTAGAAAGAACGTACAAATCTCATTCCTCCGTTGGAATGTCTTAGAGGTTAGGGCGTATAGACACCACATCCACGCCAGTGCTGTGTATCAACTATTGCTTTTCATTGCCACATACCGTATGTTATTTAGAGATAAATAAGATTGAAATTAACATTTAGCATTGTTAAGCATTGTTATCCTTTTCTTCTGTATTTGAGCTTTTGAGATCAGCCTGCATCTCTTGTTCCTGAGCAGTTGCTGCTTCTAGGGGGGATTTATCCCCTCGTCCATCATTTCATGTGTCCCTCCTGCTTTGAATTCTAGTGACATTGACCTCTGATATAAACACAGTTTGAGGTGTTTAAAAAAAAACTTTAACAATTTTCTAATTGTCCAACATTGTTTTCATTAAAAATGTTTAAATCATGACTTGCTATTCCATTTGTTGTGTCTATTTTAACATATGTGGCATTTTTGACAATTCCAAATAACTCGTGTCTCAAGTTTAAATTAAACTACAGTTTATCAAATAAAGGAATTCCTTAAGTGGACTTCACAGAATGCTAATGTGTCTATTTGTTGTTTGTGTTATATTAGAAATTATACTTTTCCATTTTAATTATATTTCTGCCAGTGTTATTTTTTTCTTTAAAAAATTTCATTCTCAGCTCACTCTGTGTCCTAGAATGCATTCAGTATTCAAATAAAAGACATTTTGTTAAAAAAAAAAATCCTTGCAGGAGAAAACTGTCATGTGTGGAGAGGGTTACAAGGCCAGCAACCTCTAGAAGCTAAGAATGGCCCTGGCTGACAGCCAGCAAGATATCGGAGATGCACTCATTCCACTGCTAGGAACTGAAGCTTGGAAGAGGACTCCAAGCTTTAGATGAGACTGCAGGCCTGCCAACACCTCGATTTCAGGTTGATGAGACCCTGACTAGAGAATCCAGCTATGACATGTTGAGACATTTGACCTACAGAACTTTGAGATGATGAAAGGGTGTTGTTTTAAGCCACAGAGTTTGTTAGGCAGCAATAGAAAATGAACATGACCATAATTTATTTTTCTACTTTTATTTGATGAACATTTGGGTTGTTCCCAGGTTTTTGTCATTGAAAACAGTGGTGCTATGAACTTTCTTGTACATGGGCAAGAATTTCAGGTGTAATTTTAAGAGTGAATTGTTGGATCATAGGATATATGAATGTTTGAATTTGTTAGAAAATGTCAAACTTTTTCCCAATGTTCTTGCATCAATTTACACCCCTACCAGCTAATATGCAAGTTTCTTTGTTTATATTAGGTTTGTTTATATTAGGTTCTATCTTAATTACATCATGACTGAAAAATATGGTTTATGTGATATCCATCCTTTGAAATTTGTTTAGGTTTTTTTTATGGTCCACTATATGATCAATTTTTGTAGATGTTTTATGTGTGCTTAAAAAAGTATTCTTTAAGTATTTATTAGGTGACGTTCAGATCTTTTGTATTCTTGCTGATTATTTTGGTTTAGTTGACCCATCATGATTGAGAATGGTGTGTTGAAACCTCCCCCTGTGAAACTGGATTTACCAATTTCTCCCTATATTTGTATCAATCTTTGCTTTATATATTCTTGGGCAATTAAACCTTTTATCATTTTGGGGGGTCCCTTCCATCCTTAATGATGTTTTCGTCTTCTTTTTTTTTCAAACCTCAGTACACACCACAGGATTTTTCTTTCTTTTTTTCCTGATCTATCTTATATAGCCTGACTGACCATACATCTTGATTTGCCTAAAATGGTCCTGGTTTATGTTACTTCTCTTGTCCTGATACAGTTCTTAATAATACCTTTTACTCACAAAAGTATTCTGATCTAGACAATTCTATGTAGTTATCCTAATTTTTTATGACATTAATATAGCAACACTAATATTCTTGGTCTAGACTTTAAGTCTGGGCAATTGTAAACATGTTTTTTCTTCTTCTTTGGTCTTAGAATTTTTTAAAAAAGATAACAACTAACTTTTCTAAGGTATTTGATCATTTTTATTTCTGTTTCTTGCAGCAACTCCTTGATGTGTTTCTCTACTTATTCAAGTTTTGAGGCCTTGCATGACTGAGAATGTTTGTTTCATGCCATGATATTTGGACAGCAGTTTGCCTAGGTGCATATCTAGTTTCCCTCAATGGGTCGTTTCCCTCATAAGGTCGTTTCCCTCAATGCTTTGCTAACTCGGCTCAATTGTCTTCATGGATCCATTGTCACTGAGGGGAGGTCTGGTGTCAATCTTATGCTTGGTTCCTTTTAAATATTGCCTTATTACTGTTTCACTTCTCTGTATTTCTCAATAAGTTTATTAGCTAATTTTAACTTCTTGGACGTTTCCAACATTTTTGCTTCTGATGGAATCTATAATCCAGTGTATGTATGTGGGTATATCTGTATATATTATTATTATTATTTTTGAAAATGGTTATACTTCTCGACTGTCTTGCTATTTTGACCTGTGAGCTCATTTCCATGGAGGCGTTGAGGGGGTTTGGCTTCTCTGTCAGGCAGTGACTACGGGAGAAGGCTGGACTCAGGTCCACATCATGAGTTGAGGAGACGAAGTGGGGCCAGATCAGTTCCAGACAGGCACCAGCCTCAGTCACTCCCCACCCAGCAAAACAATGCCTCAGGATATCATCTTTTGTCTCCAGGGAGGGGAGGTTTAGGAAGAGATACTCTTTGAGATTATAATTCTCCTGCCCTGGGGGTTTGGAATGGGTGGTGTCAGAGAAGGAAGCAACTGCCTGGGTTTGTTTTTTCCTACCTGTTTTTTTTCCCCCAGCTCCTCACAGGCACAGGACTTCTGACATGCCGGATTTCCCTCCTGGAACATCTGGACCACAGTTCCGAGTCAGCATCAGGGCAGGGGCAGGCCCTCAGTTTCTTTTCCATCTTACCCTTTCCATGGCCAGCCCACTGGTCCTGCTCCTGACCAAAAAAGCTCCCAGCCCTTCCCAATAGCTCCCTCTGACACATCCCCTGGGTTTTCTCAAAGTTTTGTCAGTTTTCTCTCTACGCTCCTCCTGGACTTATCTTGGGGGACCAGCACTCTTGCTGAGCCAGCACCTTGGTCAAAACTATGAACAGAACCTGGATACACTTAATGGATATTCACGGAGTGTCCACGGTGCTGGGTGCCACAGCACCCATGTCTGTGGGTTCTACATCAGCAAATTAGACCAACTGCGGATAGACAGTATTAAGAAAAAAACAATAAAAATAACAATATAAGAATAAAAAATAATGTAAAATTTAAAAATACAGTATAACCACTATTTATATAGTATTTACACTGTATTAGGTATTATAAGTAATCTAGAGGTGATTTAAAGCTGCGGTCCCCAACCCCAGGTCTGCAGACCAGTACCGGTCCTTGGCCTGTTAGTGTTAGGGTAGAAAGCTTAATAAGTGCTCACAGCATGAGTAGAGAAAGATTTCTCACACAGAGATTAAGATATATAAGTAAAATTTATTTTAGCCTTTAGAAGGACAGAGAGATTGGGGTGGAGGAAGAGAGCAGGGAGGTGGCATAGCATCCCAAAAAAGAGAAGGGAGATGCCAGCAGCAAGGCCAAGTGGCTTGCTGCTTTGATTATAGTAATTGTGGTGAAGTAATTAGCAGGCAGTAGCAAGAAGTCAAGTTGTTAGTCTTTTTTGTTTCTTTTGTTCCTGGAGACTTGCTTATCTCTGAGATGTAGCCAGGCCCATCACAATGGATGTAATTTTTGCTCCTGAGATATGGTCCTGCTGTCTGGTCTGGGAGCTTCTCAGGAACACCTTGAGGCTATGGAAACAGATTCTGAAGGCCGTGAGCTGGTGAGTGTAAAGAGAAAGATTTGCATTTCCTTTCTGGGCTTTTTCCAGGTATTTCTGAAAACAGAGTCCCAGCAGGTTGCCTGCTAGCTTGGGACAGAAACAGAAAAGAATAGGAAGAACTCAAGATTGATCTTTAGCTGTTATTAGAAAATTGGGAGATTCAAGGCTGCCCTAATGTTAGGAACTGGGCTGCACAGCAGGAGGTGACCAGGAGGTGAGTGAGTGAAGCAGCATTAGATTCTCATAAGCAGTGGCATTAGATTATCATAGGAACGTGGACCCTACTGTAAACTGTGCATGCAAGGAATCTAGATTGCTCGCTCCAGAATCTAATATCTGATGCTCTGAGGTGGTGATGCTAGCGCTGGGGAGTGGCTGCTAATGTAATAAATGTAATAAATATAATGTGCTTGAATCATCCCCAAACCACCTCTACATCCCAGTCCATGGAAAAATTGTCTTCCATGACACCAGTCCCTGGTGGCAAAAAGGTTGGGGACCGCTGATTTAAAGCATGTGGGAGGATATTCACAGGTTATACGCAAACACTACACTATATTTATTATATAAGGGACTTGAGCATCATGGATTTTGGTATCCGTGTGGGTCCTGGAACGAATCCCTTGTGAATACTGAGGGACATCTGAATACAAACGACTCTCTTTGCTTAAGCACCTGGCTGAACAGGGATGCTGAACACTGAGGAAGGACATCGTAAAGGAGAGCAGATTCTCAGAGAAGATGAGGTGTTGACTTTGACTTGCCTGTTTGATGGCTAAGTGAAATACCAGCACTCAGAGGAGAAGTCTGGCTGGGCAGTCCTTGAACTGCAGATGGTAACTGAACCCTTGGGAGTGGATGCCATTACAGTGTCTCTCTCTT
>VBSM01000272.1:103582212-103621560 GCA_008086735.1 Cheirogaleus medius | reverse complement strand
TAATATTTGTACCCCCATAATATGCTGAAATAAAAAAAAATAAAAGACTGTGACTTCCATCTTAAAAAAGGCATTTACATAGAATTTAACTTTATAATTTTCATATAAATCATACAAAATAGAAAATGTTTTTTCTTGTTGTTTTTAAGAAATAAACCCAACCGATGCATTCTAGTAATGATGACCTTGCTCCGAAAACTCCTGAGATGTGGTCTAAGGACTGAGTGGCAGCTTCCAGGGAAATTCCAGAACGGAATTTCCATGGGTTTTGTGGTTTTGGGCAGCGGCCACACTGCCGGCCTGGGCATATATGAGGAAGGGCAGGATTTTGGCCCGAGGGCTTCTCTCAAGCGACTCTCCCGGGTGAGTCATCGCTGGTGCAGGCCCTTCTTAGTGGCTGCTGCCAACAGCGGGATGATCATTAAGTTGAAGATTAACCAGGAAGAAACTGTCCAGATGCCTGAACCCCTGAGTCTCATTGAGTCATCATCTAGCAGATTCAGCCATAAGCTGTGGGCTTTGGATGTTTTCTTTATTTTTCAGCCTGTAATTTCTTGAGTTGCTCCATTCTGTACTTCTGTGTCTGAGTCACCAGACGTGATTGATTCTGCCCTGTACTTACAGCTGTCATCTATTTAATAGCTGGTTTGTCAGTGGAAGAAAGTTAAAATTCAGTACACACACACACATACACACACACACACAGACACACACACACACCCCAATCAGTACTAATCTTTATTATGCGCCCTGGGCCCTGGGCACTGCTCTATTTTGTTATATCCTATCCCATCCCATTTTTTTTTTCTTTAATGCTGTCTGGGACTCACCAAATTGATTTCCTGACCCAGTTGCAGTTTGGAAGACAATGATTGGGAGGAAGGAAAAGGAATCCCCTTGGACATTGTGAAACAACAGGGTGATTAAAATAAAAAAAAAACGGGTGAGGTTACTTCTTAGGTTAAAATTAGCCATGCACAAATATGAAAGTGCCTCTCCTGCAGGCAGCCCTGGCAGGTGACCAGGCTCACTTCTCCCATTCTTGGCCGGGGGCAGCCACGGCGGTGAGGTCGCCTCCTGACACAGCTGTGTCTCGGGTGGGGGCCCGGATGGTTTGCAGCCCACCCTGCAGAGCTGCCGGGGCGGACCACAGAGCAGACCACAGTGCAGCTGCCTGTGGGGTTGCTTCGTCTCCTTGACCAGTGGGTCATGAAATTGATTTAGTGAGTGTCAGACATCATTAAGAAAAATAATATGAAACGGAACGGAGTGGAATAGAATAGAAAATAGCAGAGTGCATAATGCATAGTTAGGAGAAGTATCGCTCTGTTTCCAGGATGTGTGCTGAATGTGGCATGCCTGTGGCGTTTGTGTGTACGTGTGCATGTGGTGTGTGTACAGTAAGTGTGGCAGGTGCGGGGGTGTGTACGGCGTTTGTGATGTGGGTGAGCTGGGCTGCAATCAGAAGGGGTTTATCCTGAAGCCAATGAAGCTTCAACTTCAGGACTCCTGTTTCCTCGCAAAGCCCGGCACCCAACATGAAGCCTGTAATGCTATATCCTTGTACGCTTCTTCTAAAAGAATGGACGAGTTGCATTCCAGATGTGGACCTGTTTCTGGCTGTGATGTAGCACGCTTCACTACTGTGGCTCACAGTCAAACATGAGGAAAAACCAAACCAAACCGAACCGTGCGCTCATTCACTTTGTACAAGGCAGCCAGGAGTCGTTCTGAGATGCAAACACAGTCCCTTTGCTGCCCTGCATCAACCTCGGCAGCCTCTCGCTGGCCTCAGAGAAACATGCAGACTCCTCCTGGTCCCCCCGCCTGCTCCCGCCTGCCTTTGGGCCACTCCTCTGCCCAGTCTCTGCTCTGCTTTGCTGAGTTGGTTTCTTGTCCTTTGATGCTTCATTTGCTCCCTTCCCCGTGGGATCTGCACACAAATGTCCTTTCTCCAGGGACACTTCCACCTCTCTCCCAGCACCTGGGCTTGGTTTGACTGTCACCCCAAGGAAGCCTCTCCTTTCCTGAGTGGATGAGGTGAACCTCATCATCCTGCACCTCCACCACCATGGCACCGTGATCTCATATTGGGGCTTTGCTTGTTCCCCGTGTCTGTGCGTATCTGGTCCATCGGGTGCCTACCGCATAGCGGCTTATGCACCCTGGCTCCATGCCGGGCGCTGCTGTACGTATGTCCCAGGCACTAGCCCATTCCTTCACACCAACCCTGAGAGTCAAGTGCTACCATCCCCTTCCTTATTTCACAGGTGAGAAAACAGAGGCCCAGAGAGGTTAAGTAACTTGCTCAAAGTCACACAGTAAGTGGTGAAGCCAGGATCCTAAGCCTAAGGTCTGGCTCCAGAGTCCCCTTTGTGATTAGAATGCAGAAGCATTCAATGAGAATTGGTTAAATGCATTGTTAAGAGAACAGAAATTTAAAATTGAAATTTACGCATGATCTTTAGAAAGACTGGAGCACTTTAAAGAGAGGGTCTGGGTGAGCTCCAGGAGGGATTGGCAGTGACAGGTGGCAGGGGGTGGAGGAGCTGGATTTCCCTGCAGATGCCCCCCACGGTGCTGTGTGGGTTCGAATTAGCCCTGGGCCCTGGGGAGTACAGGATTGGGGAGGGGACTGCAGTAGGGGTGGCCATTGTGTTGCAAGGGACAGAGACAGAGACAGACACAGAGAACTCCCTACCCCTCCAGGCAGGGCATCGGGAAAGGGGAATGTGGGGAACCAGAAATGTCAAGGCACTATTGTGACATTGTGCCATACTCCATTGCCGTGGAGTATGTGATACAACTGCCGGTCCCCCTGCCCTGTGGCCCCGACGATGCTTTCCAGAGCACCCACAAGGCTTTTCTGTGTGAGCGAATTCCTCTGGCAGACCGCAAAGAAGTCCTGAGGTCACCATGGGCTAACGAGGGGGATCCAAGGACGCAGGACTGGGGACATAACATCTCGGGTCGTGATACGGACGGGCCTGAGCCAATGGCCTTCCGTCTCCAAGGGAAAGGCCCCTGCTGGCTCTGGGATCTAGAACGAATGGCCGAGTGACAGTGCTGGTTCAGAAGAACGACCCCCTCTTCCATGAGACTGGCCCTGTCCCACAGCCCAGAGAGGTGTGCACAGCCTTGCCTCCTCCTAGAAAGCCACAGCATCCGGCGTCCTCTGGCCCCAGACTCTGGCTTTCAATCTTTCTGAAGAATTAAATTTCACCTCTAATGTCCTGATGTGCTCAGTAAGTATAAGTGATCTTATGGGGCCGCGAGCGCGCACGGAATCCTACTGTAGGCGAAGAACTGCCCTTTCCAGGTCTCATCCACTGTACTGCTGGTGGTGATGGTCTGTTTTGCAGAAAACCTCTGATATGTGAATGTGTAAAGAAGTTTATGATGCTTAGTTGCAAGACACTGATTGTAGAGTAAGGCAACTGATTGCTACTGACATGCGTTCATTCGTCCTTAAGACAACTCTTTAGACCTGGGTGGATTACATTTTAGGACTGTGGGGTGAGGTCTGTAGAGGGTCTAGGGGCTGATTAGCATGACCTTGAAGAGACATCTGGGTAACTGTCCTTGTCCCAGCTCCGAGGCTCTAAGCCAGGGTGTACCGGACAAGGATCTGTTTGCCTGGGAGGTGGAGGGTGCTCCATTGTAAGGAGACCACTGTCGTCTAACTATGGGGTTATTGGAGCCAACCGAGCCCAGTGAGGTTGACCCCTGTGCAAATCCAGGCAGGCCAATCAGCAGAACTGCCCCAGCCTTGGGTGTATAAGACTGGGAATGGAGAAGGTGAAATAAGATGAAGGGGGAGGCTCCAAGGCTGCTCTTGGAGATGTCTGGGGTGGCCCTATTATCTTGGCTTTGACATCTGCCATCCTCCATTTGGTAGCTCACAAGAATCACATTGGGCCTCTGCAGATGGCTGTCAACACCCTCTGTGTGTGTCACCGCTCACAGACTTTCTCCTCTGTCTTTAGACTCCCAAGACCTGCCCAAAGGGGGCTTTCTATCAGTCTGAGCACACCACTGGGGCATGCCAGTATGGTGGCGGGACACAGACTTTAAACCGTTGAATCGTTATGGGAGTAAAAACAACACAGGCAATATGATTTTTAGAAAACAGTGGAGAAACATTTTGAAATATATGTCTTTTAAAAGATTAACAAAATTAAAACCAGGTAGCTGTTATGGGCTGAATTGTGCAGCCCCACCCAATTCATATGTTGAGGTCCTAACCCCCAGTCCCTCAGAATGTGACTATTTTTGGAGAAAGGGCCTTTAAAGTGGTAATTAAGGAAAATAAGGTCATGTGGGTGGGCTCCTAGCCGATGTGACTGGTGTCCCATAGGGAGAGGAGGGGAGGACACACACACAGAGGGAGACCATGGGAAGGCTCAGAGAAGACAGCCATCCACAAGCCAAAGAAAGAGACCTCAGGAGGAGGCAGTCCTGCTGTCACCTTGATTCCAGACTTCTGGTACCCAGAACCGAGAGACAATAAGTTTCTGTTATTTAAGCCACCCAGTCTATGGTACTTTTTAAATGGCAGCCCTAGCAAACTATTAATAATAATGGCCATCTTGTTGGGGGGTCTATAGCTCCTTTTATATTAGGAAACGGCTCCCTCTGCAGGGTCTTTATATTAAAAGCCAAATGATGCCCTGAAAACGATGACTCGCGTTCGGAGAGTACACAATTAAGAACAAAGTACTTAGATTCCTCTTCATAGGATCCTTTATAGAATCTGTATACAATAAAGAATATAGAATCTTTCTAGAAATCTTTGTCGACTCCTTCACCTGTTATCAGGGTTGATATTACAAATATTTAGCAACCGGTGTGGCTCCCCCCTGTGTCGGGCATTAACCTTATAAATATGCTGGACCGTGGGGAGCTGAGTGGACAGGGCGGTGTGGGGCACACTGGGATGGGGACATTCGGGGAAGTGACTGTGTACCAACTAGGTTGGAAGATACAGCCATAAGGCTGGGGACCAGTTTGTCAGCACGTAAAAGTAGCCTCTTAATACGTTCTTATAAAACTGCAAATCTTCAGTTTAGTCTGTTGTTCCTAGAAATAGTGCTCAAGCAAATATGTTTTCTCAGCAGGAAACTGCTGTCCTGCTGTGGTTTATGGCTATTCAACGCCTACTCCTTGTTAGTCGGATCAGCGTTCTTATCCTCACTCTCCGCCTGGCAGTCAAGTTGTGTTGCCAAGGTTGCAAGATAAGTCTGGAGACCAAGTTTAGTGCATTTCAGTGAGAATGTTCAGCCTCGTGTTACTGCTATGAAACAGTGGACCATCTGAGCAATTTGTGTTCCAAAAAGCTATCACAAGAATGGAAAATTCCCTAGAATAGTGTTTGGCGTGTCGTAGGTGTCCAACAAATGTTTTTTGAATGAGTGAATGGCGACGGGACACCATGAAATGGAAGCATGGGCAGCTCTGTGTTCCAAATGGGAATGGTCGCTCGACTGTTCTACATTGCCTTCATAAAACGAGGATTTTTCTTCTATGGTACAGTCTGGGGAAGATGACAGTACATTTTTGTAAGGTGCACAGAGCATGCCTCTTCTGGACACAAATGAGAAAAGTCAGGGTGAAGGCAGAGAGGAGACCTACCCTGTCCAGCCTCAGCCTCCAGGAGTCGATCTGATAATAGGACCCAGCTATGGAATTAGGGACGCCCTGGCACGTCTAGGCTGCATGGAGGGGAAAGAGTGTTGTCAGAACTCATCTCTTTTAGAAGGACGAGGCAGCTTTCGGTTCCTTCTAACGTGAACCCTTCATTCATTCCATCGTTCGCCATTCAGGAAGCACTTGCTGAGCGCGTGCCATGCGCACGCCGCTTGCAGGGCGGCAGCAGTGGACTGGAGGGACCTGCTTTCTCGGACCTCAGACTCTCATGGGGAACGAAGGACAATTTCACAAATGTTTGCAAGTGTGATAGTGTAATTACAGAGGTGCATAGGGGACAAGGCAACCAGAGAGGGGAAAGCTGAGCAACTTCCAGGTGAGGGAGTGGGAAGGCTTCCCTGTGACAGTCACCTCTAAGGTGGAACTTGAAGGAGGAACAGAGGCGGGTGGTACGAGACAGCATTAGGTCCTGCAGCCTGGCCCATTTGAGGAACTGAAAGTATGCCCAGGAGCTAAAGCCTCCCTCCCAGTTACTGATCACTCTTGGTAGGTAACTGTCTTTACCTGTTTGACCACCTATACTGGTGGCTCCATTCTGGTAAAACTACTCTGTATCCATCCCTGGCAGATGAGTCAACTCTGTCCCTTAGGAAGATGTCACTTATCTTCCAGCATAAACTCTTGCCTCCTCTGGATCCAACCAAATGCCTCCTCTGCTTATAACCCGTCAGTATCACTCAAAGACCTTGGTGTGTCATGATTGTCACTCTGTGCCCAGTGTGTGGCACATAGGAGATGTGCAATAAAATGTGTAGTTGAATGAACATGCTTTCAAAAACATGGGGACCTCCCTATGTAAACACCTCTTACTCTGCCTGAATCCAGCCTTCACTGTAACACCATTGGGCACTCACTTCTGTGTGTGTTGTCTGTCACCACCAAAGGTGATGCATACTCTTAATCTCTAACATCCACCTCCCTGGAGCAACACCAGCCCCCAGACCCCACCAAGAACAAAAGACAGCAGCTTCAGAAAACAAGGCACTGAGTATCACATTCTTGACATTGCAGAAGCAACCCTCAGTACTCTGTCCCAGCTTATTAACTCTTATTCTGCACACAATGATAACTATTTTTTGATTGTCTGTTGTCCTAGACTCCTGCAGATTAGAAATTCTAAAAAGGAGACATGGTTAATTGAGGGTGGATTAGAAAGAAGGAAAAGCGGAGGCCAGCAGGGTAGAAACATGGATGATATTGACACATGACAATAGATTGCTAATCTACCATCATCATTATGGGAGTTTGAGATGGGTCTTACCAGGTTCCAATCAGGATTAGCTCAGCCACTGCTGCAGCTGTTAGGGCTAGATGCATGGCACTCTTTCAGGGACACATGTCATGTGGATGGTTCTGCTTTTCTGCTCCAGTTTATCCTTAGTAGTTGTCTTTGTGGTGTGACAAGGCTGGCTCCTTCCCTTCCCCACCTCAGTCTTAGCTTCTGAGACACCACGGAACCAGCAATGCCAGTTCTGGTAAATAACTGGATTACAACTGCCAAGTTTCCTTTTCCAACTTCTAATTAGCTGCAATTTAGTGATCATTCCATCTTGAATAACATAATCTCACCTGAATAGAAAAAGATGCTTAAAATTGAGAAATCTCTTGATTACACAATATGTTATTTTCCTTTCTCTGGTACCTGCCTTGTGGTTCAGATGCCATACCTTAACTTCTCCTTCCCCAAAAGGTCAACCCAACTCTGGTGTGTTGCTCCATCTGGGTCTTTTCCTACATCCACCCATAATCTAAAGGTCCCCAGACACTTCCCCATCCCCCTCTCAGCCAGGTTCCTTCCTTGGCCTCTGCCCTAGAATAACTCAGCTGATACATCAAATATGTCTGATCACACCAGCTTACATAATTCCTGTTTTCTGTATATAGACTATATATTCTTTTCTAGGACACCAGCAAATACTTGGTAATTATATATATATGTGCCAGTATTTTGTAAAGGACAGCAAGGGATGCAAAGAGTAGAACAGTGCATCTCACCAACCGGAGTCATCTAAGCATATGTAGGTTCAGGAAAGAGAGATACGCAGCCCGGAGCCCTCCAGGACTGAGCAACGCTCCCCAGCTTGCTCCTCTATGATGCACAGGAAACGTGTGTCCAGATGCAGTGCATTCCTTTGGGCTAGCAACTGCTCTGCCCTTCCCAACCAAGAAAGGCTATGTATGGAATTTAGGGAGTGATAAGATGTGACCAAAGGGATAATCTTAAATATTCTCTGCTCTGTTTCTAAGAAGGATCAGCATTTAGACACTTCGTAACAAATGACTGTATCAATGGCTTAGGGAGCTGGAGCTGAGGATGGCTGGCAAAGATAGAGACTTTTTCTGAGTACAGATCACACAGCAAAGAAATAAACTAAATTCTCAAACTGCCATTGCTTCCACACTGCCGATTGCAATTGGCAGATCCACACTGTGCTGAGAGATAAGCTCTCGTGAAGGGGCGGTTACTGTCCTGTCCTCAGAGGACTGTGTCAATGTCTGCATTTGTATATTCAAGCTTGTTGCCAGCTTTGCTATGTCCGGGCCCCTCAGATTCTCAGTTGCCTTGTGTTGTTGAAATTTTCAACACTATTTTCTTACGTTGCAATATGAGGATATTAACTCCTACCTTACAGGGGCCGTTGTGGAAATCCAATAAATGTAATTTCGTGAGAGCCCTTAGCACCGTGCTGGCATTAAGCGGTTGCTCAGTAAATATTTGCTGGGTGACGAAATGGATATTTACTTAACAGTCTGCTTGATAAAAGTGTATCCAAGTAGATATCTTGCTAAAATAGGAACAGGTGGAAACTGTCTTAAGTGGGATTGCCTAAAGAAGAGGCGTGTCCGTTACTGTTGTTTTATAGGCTTCAGGTGGTCCAGTGTCTTCCTTGTTTCATTTCCTTCTTTAGATGGTTTCACAAGGAATTATTCTGTGGGTGAACTCTGTTAGCCCGGGGGGGTTGTGATAATTAGGCCAAGGTCATGCATCTGTCCCCTGTGGGCCAGTTAGCTCAGCTTGGTTCCATGTCCACACACATTGATCTTAACCCAGCTGGCAGACTCACAAGTGTGTGGCCGCCTCCCAAAGGACACGGAGGAGGGTTTCTGTGGTTCAGGGCAAATTGCTCCTGTCTGTCGGAGAAGCACCTCGACGGATCTCTGTGTTATGGCCATTATGACCTGAAGGTGGCGCTGTTTCTCAAGGAAAAGAGACAGGTCTGCTGACGTCCTATTTTAAAGTGTGTGTGAAATGATAGACTATCAGCGTTGGAGAGAAATCTGCGAGGTAATCTGGATCAGTTTCCTCACTTTCCAGGTACGGAAACAGACCAGAGAAATAAAACTCACAGAAATCACACCACAGATTCACGACAGAAGCGAAGCTAGAGGTGTTGGCCCTCCAGAGCATACATTTTTGCAATTTTCACTACGCTAAGCGTTTCCTGGTATTATTATAAATGGCATCGAGCAATTCATACTCTTAAAAAAAATGGGATGAATCACTGATACATAAACTGGTGATATTTTCAAGGAATCAAGTTGTCACTGAATTTCAAATGTCTGTTTTTTTTCTAATCACAGGCTAGATTCAAGTTGTTTTTGGCTTTTATTATACAAAGCATCTTTATACATCTCTGTGATTTAATGGATAATTTATTTTCCCTTTCCAATCATCTGAAAGAAGAAAAATAATTGGAATGGATGGAATTTAATTCTATACTGACTTCTTTGGACATGTAGGTAAGCATTATTTCTGTTTAAATGATCACCATTGAAACAACACGTGGGTTTTTAAAAGGCGCTCGTGGGTAGCAGCCAGGTGATGAAAATACCTCCAAGGAAGCTATTTTTAACGGCTTTCTTAATTCATAGAGAGTAAAGCGTGTCAGTGAGTGGACGTGGCAAGCATATCCCATAGGTGTCTGAATGGTGAACACGGAACTTGAATTCATCTTTCAGAAGGTTTCTGCTCTAAGAACAAATTATTATTTGAAAGTAAGTTTTTATTTACTGTCTGGGTAGGGTGAGTATTTAGGAATGTGAGAGAGTGTTTCCTACTCTCTCGTGGTGGGAATTGTCAAGATGTGGTCAATGAGGGCTGGAGAAAAAAAGGCGGGGCTTGTAGCTCTGTCCTCGGCACGAGTTAAAATTTTTCTTGGGATCCTGATCAAATCCAGTGGCAGACACCATCTCAGGGACAGCAGTGCCCTTTCCCCTGGTCACCTTGGCGATGTGGTTTTTATTATCCTTGTATTTGGTTTGTTTTTTTTTTTCTTTCAGAGCTAAGAGAGACGCATGAGAATTGATAGTTTCTGAAATAGAGGTCTATTCAGGATGCAGGAAGATAGAACTTTTATTTTCTAAACAATATTGCTTATCAAGTGACTTTTTTCATTGCACTGTCCTGCGATATGAGAGAACTTCAGACTTTTCCGGCTGTGACCTGCTCTCTCTGTCTACTTTTATCCGGGTTCTCTTCCATGACTCTTTGCTACATCAGCATCACCTGGGAACGTGTTAGGGATGCAGGGTCCCAGGCCCCACCTCGGACCTTCCCAATCGCAGTCTATTTGTTGGGGTTCCCCAGGTGAGTCTTGCGCTGGCTGGAACACACAGATCTATTGGGCGAGCTGAAATGACCAGAAACATTTCCCTTAGTTCATGATTTGAATTTCAGTGTTTTATCCTTTCCCGTTCATGCAGTTGCACAAATATTAACGCTTACTAAGGCCCACTGTGTGGCAGGCATTATACTAAGGGCTAAGAAAAAAGGTGAAAATCTTTTACTTAAAGTATATAGAATGCCTCTAGTGGGGAGCCATGCAGGAAAACCAGGCAGGCTAAAGGGGCTGGGAGTGTGGGGAAGGTGCAGTGGTGCATGAGACCATCATCATCATCATCAAAGTCCTCTCCCCTGAGGGGCCCCTGAGCAGAGAAGGGGAGGAAGGAAGGAGAGGCTGTGGGGGGCCTCAGGGACATCCCCTCCCGCCCTCCAAAGTCACTAGTGGGTCACTGTGTGCCAGGATTGCCACATTTAGCGAACAAAAATACAGGTTACCTAGTTGAATCTGAATTTTAGATCAACAATGAATAAGTTTGGGCTATGATATACTAACTTTTAATATTATAATATACTTACATATAACTTAGTACATACACTAGTATATAGCACATATACTAAATTACAGTATAATTTTTTTTAGTGTGTCTCATGCAATATTCGAGACATATTTATACCAAAAGATTCATTATTTATCCGAAATTAAAATTTAACTAAGTGTCTTGTATTTTTTTGGTGACCCTTTGTGTGACCCAATGGCCTCTGGACCAGGCTGTGGCTGAGGGAAGTGGCTTTCTTAGCAGGATCACTGTTTCCCTTCTTGGTCAACCTTCACCTCGTTCCTAGGCAGGGGTGCCTGGGAGGCAAGTGGCAGTCTGTGGCCTTGTGTTAACTCCACAGGTGACACCTGGATTTGGTTCCCCTGCACCTGTCTTCTCTAGTCAGATAAGCATTTCCTAAACTAAATAGTCCTAAAAAGTCTTTCCTAGTAAATAAAACACATCTTAGAATACCTCCAGGAATACATTGCATTGTGAATGGATTGCACATCACCCACTGGGGAAAAAAGTGAATTGTTCCTTTGTCTGTCTAACGTGTTTGGGAGAAAGTCCCGATGTATTTTGCAGGTGATCTCCACACAATCCCGTTTGCAGTTTTCCAAATGCTGTTTCTGATGTGGAATGTGGGGCTCCCCCCTTGCCGCTTCCCCGTAGAGTCTGTGGTGTAGCATCTGTGTGTCTGTGCTCAGAGTCAAGCCATTAGCCTTCCACATTTAAATAAGGGGAAATCCTCCTCCTCCTCTTTTTTATTAATTTTAAAAACCATGCCTAGTGGTGAGAATGTAGCTAGTGAAATAACAACAGCGTGGTGGTACCTGTTGCAATGCCCAAGCTTGAAGGTAAAGTCCTAGATTTCTAATTAGGGGAACAATTACTGTAAACAAAGTACCAGACTTAGTCAAGATAGTCTGAAGGGCTGGTTTGTCACCTTCTCTTGTACTTCCAAACACTTGTGATCACAAGCTAAAAAAAAAATCAGTGATGCCCAAGAAAGCAAACTTTAGATGTGTTTCATGATAACAAGAAGAACCCCAATGAGAGGTTGCAGCTGACTTTAGGGGAGAGAGTCCCCTTTGATGACTTGGGACCCCCCCACCCCCTTGACACCCTTTGGCAGCAGAGACAGCTGGCCTGTTGCAATGAGTTTGTGGGTCCTGAACTGAAAATGTGACAGGTTTCTAGGGTGGAGCTACAGTGGGCCAAACAATAGGGTACCTTTAGCAGAAATATTTTGTATAAGTGAATATCAACACTTTGAACTCAACTTCAAAACCATTTCATTTTTTATTTTATTTTTTGCATGCTAAATTTTTTTTATTACTTTAATTTCTTCTCAGCTTTATTGAGGTTATGACAAGTAAAAATTGTATGTATTCAAAGTATAGACCGTGATTTGATATAGCTATACATTGTGAAATGATTATCACACTCAAGCTAATTGACATAGCCATCACCTCCTATGGCTACCTCCGCCCCAGTGAAAATACATCAGATCTACTCTCAGCAAATTTCAAGCATACAGTACGTTGTTATTAATATTAACTATAGTCTCCATGCTGTATATTAGGTCTCCAGACAAAACAGTTTTAAATACATTATTCTAAAGTATCCCTGGAGCTGTTTTTCCCAAGCATCTAGGAATACACTTTGTCTTTGTTTCCTATGTTCTATTTTCAGTGAAAAGAAATTGTTGCTGCTTAAATTCATTTGTGACTTTATCGAGGTATAAAAGAAGACTTTAGACTCATTTTCTGCTGTTCTCTAGTCCAGTAGAAGCATATTTGTTGAACTAGCTGGACTGCAATTTTAAAAACTATTTTTGAAATTTGGAATAATAAAAGAAATTGTAGTGTGTGCATGTGTTTGTGCTTGTATTTTTCACATTCTCTCGGCTTTCCTACTCATTAGCTATGATTTGGATTTGTAAAACTGGTGTCCTGTGTTAGAAACCGCTGATGATAATAATAAATTAAATGCTCATTAAAGTGAAAAATAAGGAAAGCTACTGCCAAAATGCAAATGGAACCAACAAAACCAACCAATAAATAAATTTAAAAAAGAAAGGACTGTTGCATTGTAATTACTCACTGAGATTTAACAGAATGAACCTGAAAAAATTTAACATAAAAGTGAATTCTTTAAATATGAAATTTAGGTATAAATCCTAATGGTGATATTAATGTTTTATTTATATAGTTTTCACAATAAAATAACAGAAGTGAAATTATTTATAATTTGCACATGAAGTAAGTCATGCTACTTATTTATAGCAGTTTTATTTTTTTTATGTAATTATTTTCCTAATACCAAAATCATCCATATACATCGAAGGAAATTTAGGACATAGAGATTAGTAAAAAAAAGAAAAGAAGAGAAAATGAAAAACACAGGTAATCGTACCAGGCATAGCATATCGGTGAATTTTATTGTACATCTTTCTAGTCCTTTTACTATGTGTATTTATTTTGTTTTTAAAAAGGTTTTGTCTTGGTTCTTTTAAACTGTCATTTAATTGGTTTATAATATGAGCAAGGAAGGAAACCAGAACAGAGAGGAAGGAAGATGAGCTTTGGCAATAACTCTGATAATAACATACAAAACAAAGAATTGCTGGACAAATTAGAAAGCAGAGTGGCATCGTTCTCTACTGCTGTTACTATATTTATGCCAGACTAATAGCCCATGACTCCCTGAAATTCTCATCATCAGAATCATATATATTTTTTGTGTGGGTTAAAAGCACATTTCTGTATGATTTAAGAATACATATAGAGGATTACATTTTCTTTCTTTCTTTTTTTTTTTTACATTTTCTTTTTTAGCTGTGGTCAATTTCAGAAACATTGGAAATTTCCATTCTCATATTTGAATTTTGCAGCTTGATCAGCGTGGATTTAGTAGTTAAGACTCTCGCACATTTTCCTCTCTGGTTTCAGCAGGGGAAAGCACTTGTCAGGAAGGGTCTTCAAACCTTCTGTGTCGGAGGCACGCACGATGAAGCAGAAACCGAGGAGAAAAACTGCAATAATTTCACACCGGAGCCAGAGGCCACTGTGCAAGTCTGCTAGGTTAAAAGCCAGCTAAAACTGATTATGCAGAAAAAGAGGTTAAAAAGAAAAAAAAACTCACACATTTTCACAACTTCTGAAAATAAATAACAAATGTACTTATGCTTCATTATCAGAAAGATTTGCAACGGGGCCCAGACAGGAGCCAGCATTAAAATAAGAACAAAAATAGCTGTGTGTTTCAGCAGGGTGTGTTACCATATTGTACTCAACATGAGGATATTAATTTCACAGTTTTCACAGATAAGTTTAAACATAGGAACATGTCACAAATAAGCAGCAATCTCAGTGAGGATACATCAGCTGGGATTTCACAGTTTGCAATTTTTAAATTCAGCCGCGTCCCCGAGGGCCAATCAATATTGGTGGCAATTATTCTTAGTACACAGTCCAAATGAAATGGGTGTGTTTTTTTCTTTTTTATCAAGGTGGGAGATTGTGATATAGAAATAAGCAAATTCCCTTGTGGATGGCAATTGGGCTACCTAACAGCTGCAGCTAGTCTGCTATGGGGCCCTTTTGCTGTTTCTCGGGAATAGTCCAATAATGACCCCATTATTTTAACCCTTAAATGTGAGCAATGTTGGGTCGCTAGCTAGGAAAAACCTAGCGTGTGTCAAACAAAGAAAGTATGAAAAAAATAAACAAACCGAGAGCACCTCCCAAAGCAGCTGCCGAAAGCATTACTTTATACACAGGTTTTATTTACACTCTTGGGTTTGGTTTCTAAGCCACAAACTCTCGAGGGCCAATGTTTGGGACACAGGTATGTTCTCACGAGGCAGAGTCAGTTTACATTCTAGAGAGTGAAACCTTTTTAAAAAATTTCTGAAAGGCAGATACTGAATTATGCAAATCCTTAGAAGTTTATTGTTTAGAAAGTCGGTTTTTCTTTTTTAAATTTTTGTTCATTTTGGGGGGTGAGGGGGTGGAGTTTGGGAGGTGGTGAAGTAGGGGAATGAGGAACAGAAAATCAGGGGAGAATCGAAACTTAAAATGACAGTTCAAGTTCCTTTTCCTGTTGGGGCCCGAGTTTAAGTTAGTTGACACTAACCTTGAGGGATCTGGCTAGCAACAGTAACAAAACTCAAGTCATCAGGCAGAGAAGGGACAGAAAAATGCACTTTGTTATAATAAATTAGGATTGATTTGTGTTTGAGTTTCCTAATCCTTGGAATGGGGCTTCTTTTGTCTCCAGCCCAATCCTAAATTGGGCTTTTCATCCAATGTCACTTTTATCTAATTAATTACTTAAAATGTCAGGTTGCTAGGAATCTAAAATTGCTCCAATGTCATTTTATGCTAACTAATAACAACACAAATCGAAACCGTGTGCTCTGTTTCTACTTGTGTTTTCAAACCACCAGTTCTCCTACATCAATGCTGCAAGAAATGACAAATTTTGGAAAACAGCCAAAAATGCGAGCAGAAAAGGCCCATCATAAAAACAGCCTATTGATTTTATAAGCACAGTACTCCATTAGCTACTGTGGCACTGTGGATTTTTCCTCATGTAATTTGGTTATGTTTCTCTCACTTTGAAATCAAAACTGAAATGAATCAAAGGGAAATTTTAGAAGAGTTCTGAGGTCATAAAAATCTATTTGACCTTTGAAAGTTGCAGGTACATGTGGATCAACATTTATAAACTCTCATAAACTGGAGGGAACTCCAGGAGAGGGGTGAGGCAGAATGTGTGAACAGAACTGACCGCTACCGAATTTTTACGATGGTATTTAATTATTTCTCACCTAAAAACAGTGGGTGTGAATGAAGTAGTCATTCATTTATAATTCTGAACTGCCTTTTTGTTAATCACAATTCTTTCAGTTTCTTTGAGAGAATGGATCAAAGTTGCCTGAAATTAGTGGTTGGAAGTCAGTATTCTAAAGCTCAAAAGGACTTTGTTTTCTACCCCTCCTCCCCAACTTTGAAAATGGTTTAGAATAAAGGTTCCTGATGGCAATGGTGATTTGTGGTTAATATCATTAGGCTTCTGGTTTGGATTAATGCTGCTAATTAGTTTCTGTCCTTGACTTTTTCCAATTAAAGCAGAGAGGCCTTGGTGCTAAACACCTGGGCAGATTACCTAATTAGATGAAAGAAACATACACAGTCGTTCACAGGTAATTATTTAAACTTTCACCGCTTGTTTTGTATTAAATGTGTGATGAAAAGGGCATCCTTCCTACCCCACTATCTGCAAAGCATCGGCTCCTGGGTAGGGAAGTTTGTACTGGCACCGCCTTCTACACAGGCAATGTTGGGTCCCTCTGTTGTGCAAGTGCCCAGAAGGTGACAGATTTGGTTTTTTTCCCCGCTAGACACAGTATAAAACACACACGATCGTGGTTCCTACTCTGCCCCCCTTCATGTTCCTTTGAGAAGGCAGTGTCCTTTGTTCCGCTTGGCTCTCTTCAGGTGCACGGTGCTCTTGGGCATTCTTGGAAACGTGCTTATTTGTCTCAGTGCTGAACCATGGTCAGGAGCCTCCAGGCTCTGAAGGTAGGACATCTTCTTCAAAATCCAGAATTAAAAACCCCAACCTCTATGCTTGATGTTCTTAAAAAAGGAAAAGAATGAAAGCCACTAGCATCCTTTTTGGGAGTGGCAGCATGGGTCATTCCTGGCTTGCACGGCACAGGAAGAGTCAGGCCCAGGTGGACGTGAGCAGCAGGTACCTGTGCTGAATCCACCTGGGACCTACAGAATGTTCTACCCTTTGAGGCGCACGCTGTAACAATGGTCTCAGCCAGTGTATGTAATCTCAGCCCCGTCCAGTCCCTGGGGACCAGTCCAAGAGCATCCTGGAGGTTTCCTAAGCACATTCCGGCTTCCTTACTTGGGTCTTTGCTCTTACTAATTCTCTCTGGTTCATATGTTCCACATCACAACCTCATCTCTTGAAATTCCCTTTCCTCTCTGAGGCCCGTCTGCCCTGGTGGCCTTTCACCAAAGCCTTGCCTAGAACGCTCAGCTGATCGGATTTATTTCTCTTTCCTTTGAAGCCCTGTAGCTTTGCGTAGCTCTCCTACAAGGCTTCCTGTATTGTTTTGCATCCGTGTTATTAGTTCTCTGATGATATTGTCAGCATCCTCATTCGTTTGCTCAGCAAGCATTTGCTGGGAGTGTGATACACGCTCCACAATCTTCTAGGTGCTGAAAATTTAGTGACAACAGAGCAAACGTCCTTCCCGCATTGAGCTTACAAGCCGCCGGGAAGGAGGGCAGACAGCAAACAAGGGACACATAAATACATTTGATAAGGTCACATAGTCATGACAGCTGTGATGGAAAGAATATTCTGGACAGGAAGTGGACAGAGCTGATGTTGAAAAGGATAGCGCACACTCACTGGGCAAGCGCTGTTCTCGTCATTTCTGTTCATTTGTCTCACCCTCACAAATGAGGGTTCCTGTGCACAAGGAACCCCTGTTGTTCCGCTTTAGAGAAGAGAAATCGAGGCCCAGAGTGGGTAGGAAGCTGGCCTGAGGCCACAGGGCTGGCCAACAGCAGAGCACATGCTCGCAGCCCGCACACGCACGCCGAGGCCAAAGTTCTGGCGCTGACTGCAGTGTCCAGCACCGTGGTGTGCAGTGTGGGGGCCTCGGGGGTGGCACTGGGACCCTCCCTGCTGCACTCCCAAGGTGCGTTTTGGGTGGGGCTCGCCGCTGCAGAGCTGATGTTCTGGTTATCTGTTATCGTCTGAGCGACCACCCTGAAACTTAGGGGCTTGAACCAATGGCAATGTCGATATTGCTTATGAATCTGAATTTGGACAGGGCTTGGCAGAAATAACCCTTTCTGTTTCACTCAGCACTGGTGAGGTGGCTTGAAGGCTGGGACCATGTGAACCCTGCTTACCCACATGGCTAGGGGTTGATGCTGGCTCTTGGGTGGGACCTTAGCTGGGGCAATAGCCAGACACCTGCACGTGGGTTTCCCAGTGGCTGCCTGGCTTCCTCACAACATGGAGGTGAGGTTCCAAGGGTGAGCATTAAGAGAAGGGGAGAGGGAGAGAGAGATCTGCAGAGGCAGAAGCAGTATCACCTGGCTTCACACAGCGTCTCTCCTACCATATTTCATTCATTAAGAGAGAGTCACTAAGGCCAGCCAATATCCAAGGGGGAACGATTAGACTCCACCTTTGATGAGACGTCTAAGAATTTTTGGCCATGTTTTAGAACCATAGTTGGCATGTTCAGTTCCCTACCTTTTCCAGAGCTTCTATGAGCTAACTAATATTTTAACATAAATTCCTTTTAGGTTTAAGCTGTCCTGAGTGGTTTCTATTGCCTTATATGAATAAGGATGGGTGGGGTCAGGCTGCTCACCCAAGCCTAGCTGATTCTGAAGTCTGATCTCCAAGTCCTGCATTTTCTACCTCCTGGAGGGCACAAGGATAGAGCTCTCATGTCCAATTCATTCATTCATTCAACCAACCAAAGCTCAAAAGTGTAATGAGCACCTGCCATTAGTCAGGCCCTGAGGATACCACAGTGAACGCATTTCCTTGCATTCAGTTTACAGCTTGGTGAAAGGGACAGCAGGTAGTGAGGTCGTTGCAATGCAGTGTGGTGGGAGCTAAATAAGGAAACTGCTGGGGCTACAAGAGGTGCATCTAACCCAAATGACTCAGGGGGTTGGGAACGGTGTTCCAGGGGAGTGACATCTAATCTGCGACTTGGAGAGTGAGTTTGAATGAGTTGGGCTAGTGAGGATGGTGGAAGAATGTTTCAGCACACAGAGCAGGATGTGCAAAGGCCTAGTTGAAAACCAGCCTTTGGATGTTAAGAGGTAGCCCTCGGTAAGGAAAGGGACAGATTTAGGCGTAGCTTTCAGATAGAGGAGAAAGCATAATATAGGGACTGAGGCTCTTTGCTTCTGAAATCAGAAAGGGCTACTCCAGGCTGTGGAAGGAGGAAAGCTGGAGGGGAAGTGGGTGCATAAATATCTGTGGTCCCTGAGCTAAAAGGGCCTGCATCCCCTCTCTTCCACCAGCTGAGTCTAGATTAAGAAGGGTTTGAGGGGTGGAAGAGCACAGAAGCCTTGTGCCTCATGCTCTAGACAGACCCTCAAGAGGCAGCAAGAACCCAGAGAGGAAATGGGGCTGCAAGTTGGTTGGTGTAGGTGGGGCCAGGCCTTAGCAGCCTCACAGCATCCCCTGCATGCCAGGTGTTCCGGGTGCCATGGCTGCAGCAGAGGGGACCAGTGCCCAGAGGCATATATACCTCTTCCTACTCTAAGGCGATGGAAACTTATGCCTGGGAAGACACATCATGGGATCAAGGTCCTACTCATCAAGGGACCACATCCCCATCTCTCAATTTATAGTGATCTACTTTATTGAAGGCTCATGACTATGAATAGTGGTTTCCCCAGCATTGGTTTTGGAAGAATCTAGATCTAGTTGTGAATTGGAACTACTCTGTTCCAACTACTCTGTGAATTGGAACTACCTACTCTGTCATCTTGGAGCCATGTGAACCCCAACCCCCAGCCCTGGAAATAGAAATGAATCTTGGAGAAAATATAGCCAAAAAATGGACCGAGGTGCCTTTGTGTCAGCCTTGAAAGAGAATTTAGGTAATGTTATTTTGTAGAATAAAGCATATGGCTGGCCTTTGCTCCTGCTTCCTGGGAGGAAAAGTCTGTAATCCTTGGATTTTCTTAAGTGGTAGGAGAGTCTTTGTTATTTGTGAGCTTCTTGGATCACTCCTGAGTTTATGCTGAGGGATGAGAGACTTAGGATGGGGTTGGTCACCAGAAAGAACAACAATGTGACAAGAGGTTGGAGCGTTGGGCAGTGTGTCTTTGGGGCGGGGAGGGCATGCTGAGGAACGAGCTCGATTGTGTGGCCAATGATCTGTCAATCCTGCCTATGTAATGAGACCCCACTGAAAATTCTGGGCACTGAGGTTTGGGGGGTGCTTCCTGGTTGGTGAACACACTGATGTGCAGGAGGGTGATGTACCTGCAGGCCTTGCAGAACGGGCTCAGAAGCTCTGCAGTTTCAGACCTTGGCCTATGTGTCTCTTTATAAAAGCTATAGTTGTAAATGAAGTGCTGCCCTGGTTTCTAGTAAATTACCAAACCTGAGGGGTCATGGGACCCCTGGCATCGGCAGCCAGTCAGTCAGTAGTGCAGGTGGCTTGAGAACACGTGAAATATGGTGGTGTCTAAAGTAAGGGCTGTCTCGTGGAGAACTGAGCTCTTACCTTGCGAGGTCTGCACTAATTCTGGGGGCTAAGTGCCAGTGTTGTATTGCAGGACCCCACTTGGTGTCAGAATTGTTACCAAAAAATAAAGTTGCACACTCACAGATGAGACCCGAGTACCTCCTACAGCTGGGTTTCAAGAAGTGTGTGTGTGTGTGTGTGTGTGTACATACCACAATTTATGGAAAGAGTATGAAGGTTCCCTCCAAATGAAAAAGAGAACTCCCATATGAGCCAGCAATCCCTCTCCTGGCGTATACCCAAAGGAAATGAAATCGGCACCTTGTAGAGACATCTGCACTCCTACGGTCGTTGCTGTGTTGTTCACAGTAGCTGAGATATGGAAACACTCAGCTGCTTTTGGTAAGAATAATAGTTGGCTTGTCCATAAAGGTCTCCCTCGGAGCTCATTCATTGTGAGCACTTGTTTAGGAAATGGGGAAACTATTTTTAGAAAAGGGTGTGAAATGATGGATGAACACTTTCCAATTCACAACTAGATCTAGATTCTTCCAAAACCAATGCTGGGGAAACCACTATTCATAGTCATGAGCCTTCAATAAAGTAGATCACTATAAATTGAGAGATGGGGGGGTGGTCCCTTGATGAGTAGGACCTTGATCCCATGATGTGTCTTCCCAGGCATAAGTTTCCATCGCCTTAAAGTGGGAATACTACCAGTAACCAAGAGAGCAGAGATGAGGATTATATGTGATCATTCATGTTTGTACTCAATGAATGGTGATTATAATTGGCAAAATAAGAATGTTTATCATTTTACGTGGCTTTTTCCACCTTCCCCTGGAAAATGAGAAATGAATGCCCCCTTTTATATATATGTATACACACATATGTACACATGCATATACATATATGTATGAATATGTACATATATTTTTTAATGTGGGGGTAATTAAATACTGCTTTTAATTTTAGATATATCCTTTGGAGTTGAGCTCACTCTTCTTACATCACTTCTGCTTCAGTGATATAAAAATACTAATGTACTCTATTTCTTTTAATTCCAGCCTCCTCCACTCCAAAAATATTATATTCATTGCATTGAATTTCCAAGGTCATTTAAAAATGCCTTTGGAAATACAGTCTCAGCATTTGTTTGCTCAAATCCCAGGCTAAAGATGGCTTAGGTGACATTCATTGTGTTCCCTTTTGGAAATCCTAGAAATCCACTGCTGATCTCTGACAGGGTAGCTTGATCTTCCTGGTAGCATTTGGGAGCCCATTAAAACATCCAAGAGTGCCAACTTACTTTACTGCCCAGATGAATGGCACTTATTTGAATATTACTTAGATACTCAATACTTAGTTGTCTTTTGAGGTTAGAATCAAGGTTTAAATTTCCAAGTACTTGAAATTGCTTTTACAACCAAATTTCCAAATTGCACAGGAAAAACTTGAACCAGGCAAGCATGTCCCAGGTATCAAGTCAATAGTGACAAAATAATGCTGGAATTAGCACCAGTCCACAAGCCAGGACTCAAAATAAATGGCCTTCATTCTATGCTGTTATGTTTTTTTAAGTCCTTCTCTTTTATCTTCTAAAATATTTATAGATAAAATAATATAAAACCTTAACAAGTGGTCGAAACTAAAAGCATCCTACAAAGCCAGACAAGGAAGATGCTAAAACAGCACTGAAAAAGTAGGAGCATGTGTATTTATCCCCTCAGCCTCACATTTTGTGCAAGACTATTTGAAATAATGGAACTTTGATAGAAATTTCTTGTTAATGTCTTTTCTCACTTTCTGAAAAAGGTTTCCCGAGAGCCACATACTGAAACATTGTCTTTAGGATTGATTGTTTACTAGTTTTTTCTTCTTAATCAGTTTCCATTGAAAAAGTCATTGAAGGGGTGATATAATTTATTGTCACCACCACTATCCATTTTGGCAGCTTAGCATGTATATTTGTAGAGCAACAAGGTAGCAGCCAAGAAAGTCCTTGAACATAGGCTCTGTGAGCATCCTGTCCCTCCGACCAGACCCACGGGGGCCGTAGGTGAACAACGTGCCCTAAACGGGCCTGGTACCAATGCTGTGAGTTGTTAGCTTAATTTTTTCTAAAATTTCTGGTTCATTTCAATTACATTTTTCCTAGGACAGGGGTAATAAAAACCTTCTGTAATGAAAAATTTCAAGCATATTTTTGAAATTTAATTGCAAAATTAGAATAGTTTTATGAATTCCCATATCCCCACCATCCAGCTCCAACAATTATCCACACGTAGCCAGTCTTGTCTCATCTATAATCCCAGTTTCCTAAAGGATTTTGAAGCAAATCCAGACTTTATATTATTTTATCTATAAATATTTTAGAAGATAAAAGAGAAGGACTTAAAAAAACATAACAGCATAGAATGAAGGCCATTTATTTTGAGTCCCGGCTTGTGGACTGGTGCTAATTCCAGCATTATTTTGTCACCATTGACTTGATACTTGGGACATGCTTGCCTGGCTCAATAAAAGCATAAATTACATTTTTGTTTCTATGACCTGGGACTGCATTTTGAAAAGAGGATTTATTTATTCAACAAATATTTGCTAATTCCTACTATGAGCCAGGAATACGCTCTGCAGTGGAGATTCAGAGATAAAACACCCTAAGCCGGGAGAAATGCAGGCAAGTCAGCCTTGATACAAACACAAATATACATATAGCTCGATACACTTTGTGGCAGACGTGTGTATGGGTTGCTCTACGTCTGGGAGAGATTTCTTTCTCTTATCCACAGTTTCAAAAGGCACCTTGATCCTGGTCAACTTCCAAGTGTTGATTATGCATTAATGTAGGATATATAATTACTATCCATTTTAGGTGTCTATAGGCTTATCACAAACCAACTAAAGGAGATGCCTTTCTTGGTGCATGCAACTTGAATGAAACGGGTTGAATTGCTTCCGTTCAGTTTCCTCCCGAACACTGCACACAGTTCTCTGTCGTGGTAGCAGAAACACTTAAAATGAGTTTTGTTCTTGGAAGTGAGGGAAGGACGAGAGAGGGGACACAGGAGGAAAGGCAGGAGGAGGAGGGCAGACACTCACAGGAACTCAATGTGGCTAGGTCCCCGTGGGCTCCCTGAGTGGTGGGAGGTGCCACCAGCTGCCTGAATTTGGAGATGAAGTGACTGCAAACCTGTCAAATGCCTGTGACACACACACGCACACACAGCTTTTCTCAACTTCAATCCCTGAGAGTTTTAAGTTTATCACCTGGGATCTGGTAGGCCTGGGGCCAGTGGGTGGTGGGTGTAGCCTCCTTGGGCAGGGGTCCCTCACCCTCCCACCCCCTGTCCCTCTCTTCCTCCCCTTGGGTCCTTGGCACCTGCTAGTGGGAAGCCCAGCTCGGTGTTCGGAGCTGCTGTTCCCTGGCAGGGGGTGGGCAGTGGCCTCTGGATTGGGGATGGACAGATGGCTGTTCCCAGGATTACCCTTTTCCCTCTCTCCCTCTATGGGGCCAGGGTGGACCCGTGGCTGGGTGAGCCCCTGCCTGTGTACTGCTGGGTGTGCTCAACACCCCCTCCCTGAGGGCCTGAAAGTGCTATGCTGGGGCCCAGGAAACCCATCTGTTCCCAACGCCCCACCTCCCTAACTCCCAGACCAGGCAGAGAATCCTCACCTTCACCCTCCTGCCCTGCTGTCCCTGGAGAGGCACTCTCCCTGAGTGCTCGTCAGGGGGCCATAAGGCAGTTGTCACAAGTCTAGGTAAATCGTACTCTCTACTGGTAGGGGCAGGTGGGGGGCCTTGGGGAGAGACAGCTCCCACTGGTGACTGCTGGATCCTTACCTCACTGGCCACAAACGCTGGGGCCACTTCCCTCCTTTGTCCAGAGCAGGGACAGCCCCCATGTGGATGTTTTTTATGGTGATCCTAGAATCTCAGTTGGGTTTTCCTGAATTTGGAGCCTGAGACAAGGGCTTCCAGGGTGGCGGGGGTGACATTACTCGGGGGAGGGGGGTCCAGGAAACAGGAGGGAGGGAGGAGGAGGTGAGAAACAGAGAGGGAGGTAAAGTCTATTACTGAGATTGCTGCTAGAGACAACAGGGGTCTTGCAGGTGAGAAAATGTCCTTATGAGAGTAGCTTCCCAGACAGTTCGGAATGTGTGAAGTGTTTGCAGCCACGCCCGCCCGTCCCCAGCCACGCAGACAGACAAGGGCTGGAGGAAGCCCCAGGTTGCAGTGAAATGTGTTCTAATCCACATAGTGGGTCCAGATTCCCCCTCCTGTTTAAAATGACTTACACTCATCCAATTTAGCAAATATTGGTTGAACACCTCCTACTGTATTTAATGGAATCTGAGATATCATCGACTATAAGGCATGCTGTTATTTTAAGAAGCTCTAAGAAAAAAGCTGCCTATTCAACTGTGACACACGACAAAATGCAAAACACTTCCCTAGGCCAGAGATGTGCAAGTGTAAGAAGAATGTGGGCCTTGGGATGGGCACAGAAAGCGATACAGTCTGCTGGGCATGCGGGGGTGGGGGGGATCGGGGTATATAAACTGTCTGTGTTCCCTGGAGAGGAGAAAGCCATGCAGAGAGACTCGATGATGACATGCCAGGACAGGAGGGAGGAACAGATCAAACACCTTCAGGCTCCAGAGGAGGAGAGATGGCTTCTGGTAGGGAGGAGGCAGGGAGGCCTTCCTGGACCCGGTGGTGATATCTGAGCTGGGCTCAGAGGATGGCGGGGTTTGGGCTCTAGGGGGTGAAGAGGAAAGGCATTCCAGGAGGTGGGAACAGCACAGGCAAAGCCTCTGAGGTGTCCTGGAAATAGTCATCGTAGTTGCTTGGGATGTAGGATTTGTGGGTGAGCATCAGGAAGCAATCAAGAATTAGGAAAGCAATGAACATGCCCTTTGACCCAGAAATCCCACTCCTAAGTAAAGGTCAAGAGCAACTCGCCCTCAAGGGCACTGGAGAAGACACCTGGACGTTCCCAGCAGTACTGGGGAGGATACAAACGTGGGGACAGCTTCTCCACAAGGGAAGGACAGGGCAGGGGTAGGGTGCAGCTGCTCAGAGTGTTTTAGAACAACCCAGCTGGATGGGAGTGCCAGGGGAGACTGAGGCAGGACAGGCCAGACGGGAGGCGGTGAGAGTAGAGAAAGGGCTGAGGATGGCTCTGCAGGGAAAGGGCCGACAGGACTCAGTGACAGGGAAGGTGACGGCAAGAGTGGAGCCTGGGAACTTAGGACAAGGAGCAGGGTGCTTTTATTTTTTTTAAGGAGGAGGGAAGCAGGGATGATTTATTTGCTCTTGTTCATGGCATGCTCCGGGCGCTATGCTTGCGTTTAAATCATGTGGCTTCTGTGACGTGAATCTCTTCCCGTTCCCGTCCTCCTTCCTCAGCTCCTCTGCCCTGCGGCATGCCAGCTCCTCAGGCCCTGTCTTTGGGTCACGAGGCCCCTCTGGACCTCACCTGAGGGGCTCAGTCCTTTGAGCTGAGTATTTCCCACATGATACGCTCTCATCTTTGGGACTCTTTCTTTCCCTTGTGCTCCCTGTGTGTGAACAGAGCACCACCGTCCTCACAATTCCCCGGTCACGAAAGCCACCATCTGTCCAGATGTGTGTCCTCCTCTCACTTCCTCTCCGCTGCCAGCTTCTTCTGCCCATCCTCCTCATGCCTCGTCTCATGTTCTCCTGACTCACCTTTTTGCTCCGGGTGTTGCTATGACAACCCGCTCTCCAGGTGTGGGTGTCTCTTGCTTTCTGTCCAGGCCTGCGGGCATTGCTGGCCATGAACCTGGAAGTTCAAGGGAGGTAGCATTCCTTGGGCAAACCTTGACCAACGGGGGAGGGAGCTGATAAGCACCTCTTCCTCCCCTCATGTCTCGAGGACAATTCTGAGGCACCTTCTACACGCTTTCTTGGGGGTCTCCAGCCCTAGCCATCCACTGGGGTAACCAGGCCAATGACACCACCTGGGGCTGCCACCTCCTCCTCTTCCTTCCACTCCTCCCAGTCCCATTGCCATTCTTTGGGATCGATTCCTAAACTGCCTGCACATAAGCCCTTGTCATAGGCCCTGCTTCTTGGGAAGCCCAAGCTAAGATGCCCCTGGAACACCCCTCAGAGCTCTTCCTCCGGCCCCGTTCCACTTTCCTAATTCACACCCGCGCCCCTCACGTCTGGTCTGCTCACAGCAGCTCACCTAGTCCATTTGCCTCTAATCTTGTTCTATTTTAACTCACCAACTGCATTTTAGCCAGAATGATCTATACTAAGTAGAAGTCTGTCTATAATCACTTCTCTGCTTTAAGTCCTTGAGAAGCATCTCATCACTTATAGAATAAATTCCAAGCTCCATAGCTTGGAACACAAAATGCCCTGTCACTTGGTCCCAACCTATGTCTCCCTGCAGCCTCCTGGGCTGTTTTCTGTCTCCTGTCCAATAGTCTGGGAACTCCAAGCTGTGTCCAGTTTGCTGGCCTGCACCATATTATCTCATGCCCTGGTGCTTTTGGTCAGACTCTTGCCTGAATGTGGCCACCTTCTTTTGCCTGGTCAATCTTCACATGTTCTTTAAAACTTGACTTGGGCATAACCTGTGGCCATCCTGACAGACCCCTGCAGGCCACCTACCTCTGCCTGACCCTGTGCCATGCCAGGCCCTATTTATCTGTGTTCCTCCAGGGGTGGGTCCACACCCAGTTACCTCTACACCTCCACCACTAACACTGTAGCTGGCATACAGCAGGTGCCCAGGAAACATATTTGTGGACTAAATTCTAAATTAAATCTCCATTGATAAAAACTTTCTGTTGGCTGCATCTCTGATGGTTGGTGGTCCCATGGGGTAGCAGGCTGCTGAGACGCACTGGGGAGGAAGGGCTGAGGTCTAATCCCCTCAGCTGCCAGGGGATTAGACCTCACCTCTGGGTGGCTTTGTGTCAGCACTGCCCTCCTGGCTGGCCCTTATCTAGCCACTCCTCTCTTTCTCTTCAGAAACATGCACCCCACTTTCTAGTACCAAAATCTTCATTAGTTTCCCAGGGCTGCCATAACAAAGTACCCCAAATTGGCTGGCTTAAAACAACAGAAATTTAGCATCTCACATTTCTGGAGACAAAAGTCCAAAATCAAGGTGTGGGCACAGCTGTGCCCCTTCCAAAGACTCTAGGGGAGAATCCTTCCCTGCCTCTTCCAGCCTCTGCTAGTGGCCAGCGCCCATTGCCATTCCATGGCTGTGGTTTCATCACTCCAGCTTCTGACTCTGTTGTCACATGGCCATCTTCCCTCTCTGTGTCCTCAAATTTCCTGTTCCTTACAAGGGCACTCATCATCAGATTTAGGGCTCGCCGTAATCCAGTGGGCCCTCATTTCAACTTGATGACATCTCCCAAGACCCTATTTCCAAAGAAGGTCACAGTCACAGAGGCCACGGGTCAGGACTTCGCTGTATCTTTTTTTGGTGCAACACAATTCAACAACGATTCACAGAACACCTTCTATGTGTCAGGGATTGTGTTAGGTGCGTTGCACACAGAATCATGTTTAATTTTCTCCCCAACCCTGCCAGATAGGGAATATTGTCACCTGATTTTACGTGCAAGGGTACAGAGAGGTACACACAGCCGGTTAGGAAACAGGAGTCCTCTGTGCTGTGTGTCATCACTGTCTCCAGGGACCCTGTGAACAAGACAGTTTCAGGGCGGTATAAAAGGAGAGCAGGCCCTTACCTGCTGGAAACTGAAATCTTTTTATTATCATTTTTTGTATCCCTCACAGGTAGAGTCAGGATCACGATCTCTAAAGTAAAAGTAAGAATCTGTATAAGGAAAATCGATATGTGATGATGAACAGAGCATCTCGGAATCAGAAGTCGAGCAAGAACCGGGCTACTGTTATTTTCTGCAGGTCCTGAAATAGTAGGGGAAAAAAGGAAAGAAAAAGAAAAAAGAAGGAATGCCCAAAGAGGGCTGCATAAAGTATGAGATATTTTACCATGTTCAGAGTGAACAAGTAAACACTTTGACATGACAAAAACTCAATGTCAGAGCATTTAGCCTCAGTTGGAGATAATGTGAAAAGCCTGAATGGTGAAGCCTTCTGAGAACGTGAGCTCTGGTTCTGGGCTGAACCCCAAAGCCAGAGCAGGGCAGAGTGGTGGCACGTGGTGGTCTGCACCGCTGGGCTCCGTTCTGTGGGAAGGACTGGCGCTCTGCACAATAGCCAGTGCGGGTGGGCTGTTCCACACGAGGGGCAGGGAGGGGAGGGCTCGGCCCAGAGCAGGCTAATGGAGCAGTTGGTGACCCCGTTTCTCTAGCTTTTAGCTAAAGATACCCCAGATGTCCTGGGAGAGCCGTTGGATGCTCTCAGCCATGGATTTTCATGCCCCTGCCAGGATTAGCTCCAGAGTAGTGGTTTCTATCCAACAAAAGTCTTTTTTGAGAAAACCTTTTCCTGGAGGACCTAAAGCCTGTGGTTTCAGAATGAATCCAGAAAAAAGCACCCTGTTGTGAGGGGAGTGAAAGCTACCAGCCTCAGTACAACTTCCTGGAGCAGGCATTTGAGGCTTGGACTCAAGCCAGAGTGGTGCATCCCGTTCTGCATTCTGATCTTCTTGGACTGAATTTCTCCACCTGCAATCAGAGCTACCTGGCTTTCATCTAAACCTGCTGAACCAGAATCTGGGTAGAGTTAGGGAGGGGATAGAGGTGTTATAGATGATTTTTATATGCACCGAGGCTGAGGGCCATCATTCTAAGCCTTGGGGTGGAGGTAGGCTGGAGAAGATGGTGGTAAGTTGCCATTTCATGGGTGCAGATTCTTGACAGCAGGGGAGTCAGTTTAAGTGACCGGGAAAGAGGAGGCCTAATGCCCAGCTGGGTGGAGGGCATGCCATTGTGCTAACTGAGGAAAGAAGCTGCTGGTGGCTGGCTAGGGAAGACTGAGCCAGGCAGCATGCCCTGAGCCTCAGCTACTAAACAATTCTGGCTCTTGTATCAACCTGCTGCCTTGCCATTTATTCCAGTTACCATTGCTGTGCAACAGATCACCCCAAAATTTAGTGGCTTAAGCAACAATAATCATTTTATTATTTCTCTCTGTGCATCATGAATTCAGGGAAGGTGGAGAAAGTCATGAATTCAGCCGAGCAGTTCTGTCTCGGCAGCTCTCATGCGGTTATAGTTAGATGGTGGTTAGAGATAGAAATCCAGTATCTGGAACAGCAGGGGGCTGGCTGTGCATCTCTTCCTTTCTCTCTGTGTATTCTCATATGCTTCTCCAGGAGGTCTTGCTGCATGAGGTGGTTTGGGCTTCCTCACAACATGGCCGCCCTGGGCCCTTTCATAGCCCGGTGTCTCAGGGCCCTGCACGAGTGTTCCAGTGAACCCGGTGGAAGCTGCATCCCCTCTTACGACTCAGCCTGAAAAGTCACACAGCGTCACTTCCATCACAGTGAGTTACAAGGCTGCCCAGATTCAAGAGGAGTGAGCAAAGAGCCCTGACTCTCAACAGAAGGAATATCAAAGTCCCATAATAGAAGATCAAGTGAGATGGGAGATATTCTTACAGCCATCTTTGGGAATTATATATATATTATTAATATATTTGGATATTTATATATATAATATGCCACACCCTAAATCAGAACATTATTTTATTTATTTATTTATTTATTTTTGATTTTTTGAGACAGAGTCTCACTCTGTTGCCCAGGCTAGAGTGAGTGCCGTGGCGTCAGCCTAGCTCACAGCAACCTCAAACTCCTGGGCTCAAGCAATCCTTCTGCCTCAGCCTCCCGAGTAGCTGGGACTACAGGCATGCGCCACCATGCCCGGCTAATTTTTTCTATGTATTTTTTAGTTGGCCAATTAATTTATTTCTATTTTTAGTAGAGACGGGGTCTCACTCTTGATCAGGCTGGTTTTGAACTCCTGACCTTGAGCGATCCGCCCGCCTCGGCCTCCCAGAGTGCTAGGATTACAGGCGTGAGCCACCGCGCCCGGCCTAGAACATTATTTTAAAAACAAAGTTCCTCTGCTGATCAACCAGTCCGTCAGTGATGGGGGAAGCTGCCTTTCTCTGGACAATTCTCAAGGAGTTGGAGCCTTTCATTTTGAAACTGAGGAACTGGAAAGTTTCTCTTTTTCAGAAAATATATCAAGTGATTTTTGAGGACTAAGGCATAAATAGCATTCCCACAGACATCATTTATTAAAAAAAACCCTGCTTGCTTATGCATGGTTGAGTACATGACAAACACTTCTTCCCAATTTATTGATGAGGAAACTGAGGTTCAGAGAAGGGATCCAAGGTCCAGAATAATAATAGAACTGGGATCAGCCAGGGTTGAATATTTCTGGTTTCCATACTAAAGGCAGGTGGTCCCTGTGGGTGTGCGGAGCCTGTTCACAGTTTTCGGGAGTCATTTTACAGTGCAGGGGAGCTGACGATGCCCAAAACTCATACAATACTGACAGCAGTTTGCTCCCTTGCTGAGAGACCTTCCAGTGGCTTCCCAGCACCAACGGGATCAGGTCTGAATCTCTCTGCAGGGTGTTCAAGGCCCTCCATGATGTGATGTGGATATAATCTTTATACGCAGGTATATTCCATTCCTCAAAGCTAATTCATACCTGCTGGAGGCCAAGAGGCATTTGATGAAGATAGCAGTTTCCGCAAAGACCACTGTCCCTCTGCTCCCCCACCCCAACGCCCACCCTCTCTTCCTTGAACAGCTCTTGCAGGTTTTAACAAAGGAGAACGATCCACTGTGAAAATTCCTTTGTTCGAAGCTTGGAGCCCAAAGAAAATAGGCTTCGCTGTCTGGGCTGCCAAGAGGAGTGATGGGAGCGGGGACAACAGGCTTTGGAGGAGGCTGGAGGAGTCCTGGGGAAGTTGTCCATATGCTGAGGAGTTTCCGAAAGAACTCGAAGCCGACTGCGCTCTCCTGGACAGGGCTTGTTCCGTGCCCATCCAATGTGTCTCAAGTGGCCCATAAAAATTTCACTACATTGTGTCCACCCATGGATACTGTGACCTAGCGTGACCCAGTCAGAAATCTGTTTTGGCAATGTTTTCAGAGGGGACTGCAGCGGCCCGGGCGGCGGCCGCACTGACAGTGTTTGCTGTAATCGGGAATGATGGCTTCTGGTGGGAATTGGAGGCAGGTGGTGCGGGGAGCCGTGAACTTTGTCACAGAGCAGCGACTTCTGTAAAATTCACAGCGGTTCCTTGCGATCCTGTCTGAAAGAGCTGGAGTGACTACAAATGTGTCCTGTAGGCTGCAAGCAATGATGGGATCGGAGTCGCATTCCATCCCGAACTCATGGGGAAAGCTTACGTGGGTGAAACGGGGATCGTTTTCATTGTTTGAAAGTATTTTACCCTATTTTTTTATTTTAATAACTCAGATTTAAATAAATAGAAATAAATAAAAAGTATGGGCCCCATTTTTCCAGCCTATTACAGTTAATCTATCTGGGAGATGTGTCTAAATTGTCATTCAATCTCCCATGGTTGAGTCAGATGCCCCAAGGAACACAGGGTCCATGCAAAAATGCCTTGCTTCCAAAATGATGATTAATCCTGAAGCCTCTAGAAATACTGAGATTTTTCTAAATGTGGGCCACTATCAACAAGTTCCTCTTCATTATTATTCATTTGAGTCAACGCTGGGATGCTTTTGAGGCAGCATTTGATGGTGTGTTTTTGTGACTGTTCTGCTATTGCGTAGTCAACCATTCTAAAGTTCATGCTTCTTACACTTTGTCAATTTCTTGTTAACTTTCCGAGAAATTGGGGGCTCAGGAGTTACAGCCACATTATTAAGACTGTTTCTGGCAACAGTAACACCGTCTTGGCGAATTCTACCTAATTTGGGGTGGGTCTATATCACCTTGATAGAAATGGAAGCAAATAAAAATTTTGTGATTTTGATGATACTAGATTACATCAAAACCTCAAAGTGGTGAAAGTGCTTTGCAGACATAAGGATATCTAAAGCAACAAGGGGCTGCCCTCCACGACCACCACCACCATCATGGGAACCCTGTGAGTCACAGCCATGTGGAAATATTGACCTTACTACGAGCAAGGACACTACAGCAGCTCTGACTAACCAGGTGGTGCCTTTTTGTTGGTCCTGATTCTGCCATTTTTGCAGAGCCATGGCTTTCGCGTAAGTGTGGCTCTTCTGAGACTTTCTTTTGGTTTTATTAAATTCTCTTCTACCCTACAGGCAAAATCAGACTAGTGACTGAATCAAAATTCACAAAAATCAAAGTCAAAACAGCCAATGGAAATTTTAAATGCGAAGGTTTGATTTGCTAAGGCTTGTGGCATTCGCATTGAGTGACCAAAACAAACTTTGTTGTTCCCTGGAGCGTGGTTCCCACCACTGTGGAGTTGGAACCCTCACTTATTGATTATTTGGTTTTGTGACATTCCCCCATTTCTAAAAGTGCTATTAAGATATATATTTATATAAGGCATGTGTGTGTATGTGTGTGTTTCAATTTAAGCAACATTGATTAAATTGCCTTTTGAAAATATTTTATTGATCTTGCTATGCTGTTTAAGGAATTGGGGGGGTCTCATCTAAAAATAGTATGCATATTAAAAAAAGAAAAGGAATTGGGGGGTCCTTTGGGATTTATAGAGCCAAGGTCTGAGAACAGCCATTCCAGATGCATCCGCTGCCCTATTAGGCACTTGTCAAATAACTTTCCTCCAATTCCAGAATGCAGGAGACACTCAGTGATTTATGTTTGCTGTGGTGAGCAAGAAGTATGATTTAGAGAATAAGGGTTGAGGTGTCACACCGTTCAGACATTTTAATGGCCCCTGCTTTGAGTCTTAGCAGACATTTTCCTGGCCCCCTGGACCGAGATTGTTAGCTGCGTCACCCAAAACACCTTTCTTCTCCTGATGCCCAGCAGGTACGTGACTGCATGGAATTAAGACTACAGTTTCCAAGGGCGGGTGGGGTGGCTCACGCCTGTAATCCTAGCACTTTGGGAGGCCGAGGTGAGAGGATTGCTTGAGTCCAGGAGTTCAAGACCAGCATGGGCAACACAGTGAGACCCCATCTCAAAAAAAAAAAAAAAATAGAAAAAAATTAGCCAGGCATGGTGGTGTGCACCTTTAGTCCCAGCTACTCAGGGGGCTGAGGCTGGAGGATCACTTCAGCTCAGGAGTTTGAGATTGCAGTGAGCTATGATCATGTTACTATACTCCAGTCTGGGTGACAGAGCGAGACCCTATCTCCAAAAAAAAAAAAAAAAAGACTACATTTTCCAGCCTCCTTTGCAGATAGCTGTGGGCATGTGACTAATTTCTATTTCTGGCCATCGGTCAGGATGTAAGCAAGAGTTACAGCTTCTAAGGACCTTCCTTAAGAGGTTACTGGCTTAGGACCCTCATCCATCTTCCCCTTTCCTCCCTTGTTTTCAAAATAAATCCAGTCCCTTCTCATTGTTTCTGGGGATTTGTCGTGTGGGTGAATGGGCTGGAGTTGAGGTAGCTTACATTCTAGTGGTCAATGCCTGTCACTTCTTCCCACACCCTGGCTCCTGGCTTCGCCCTCCCTGTCTGAGGGTTTCCTCATTGCTACGCTGTCTGTCGTCTCTTCCCAAGTGGACACGACCCTCTTCCTTCATTCCTCAACCATCTCTAACCTAATAGTAATGAATTTTTACTGTGCAATGGATTTTTATTGAAGATTTGGGAATACCATAGTGTAGTTACAGCACAGAAAAATTAAAACCTTATGACGAGGTTTCTATCATCACTGTTGAAGTTCATCACTTATGCCCACTCAGTGTCGGACAGGGTGTCTTGAAGGCTGAGGGCTGGCATCCTCTGAACACTCACTCGCTCCTGTGTTTGCAGTTGGTGCTGATTGTTGGCTGAGATCTCAGCGGGGGCTGTCAGCTGACACACCTCTGCAGGAACTCTCCGTGTCGCCTGGGCTTCCTCACAACATGGCGGCCAAGCTTGAAAGGCGAGCATCCTTACAGAGAGTCAGCCAGGCATAAGCTGTGTTACCTTTTATTACCTAGCCTCAAAAATCACGCGGCATCACTTCCACTCTGCATTCTACTTGTCAAGGCAGTCACAAAGTCCTGCCAAGAGTGACAAGTTTCTAGAAGAGCTTGTGGGTATGGAAAACCTGTTATGGCCATTTGGGGAAAACACAATCTGCCACATTCACCATGGGGCATCCTTTACTGGTCACCACTTCCTTTGGCCCCAGCCTGCTCCTGGGTTCCTGGGATTGTCTTCTTTCAGTGGAGTTCCTGTCCACTTCTGCCATTCTCAGGTTATTCCTCTCAACAAAACTCCCAGCTTTTGTGCCAACCCAAAGAAAACGGAAAGCACCCACTTTTTAAATCGTTATGCAGAGCCATTTTTTGTTCTCTTTGTCTCACCCTTCCCGCTCCCAGCTCTGCCCTTGACCTTACCTTTCACAACTTATGCTACCTTTTATAACAAGAGGCTCATGAAAAGACCCGTATAATGGGCATAAATGGCAGACACTTTAAAAAAGTAGCATTTTTCTTTCTCCCTCATACACAACTGGTCCTTTTAGGCACCGATCCATGTGCAGTCAATGACTTTTGGGAGGTAGTGGGAAGCAGAAGGGGCTTTGGAGTCAGACAGGACTAGCTGGTTTTGCCTTTGCTTCCTTATCTGTAAGAATAAGATGGATATCACCCACATCACAGAGTGGCTGTGAGAGCTGATGTGATAACGTGTGACCAGCACTTAGTGCCATAGGAGGTGCTCAAAAGTGAAAGCTGTTGCTCTTATTAAGGCTGAGGTGGGGGTTGGGAGAAGGGGATAAAAAGGTTTTGTAAGTTGTTAATTTATAATAAATCCCCAAAGAGATGTTCTTTCAAAACCTTAGTTTAGAAAAACTTTATCAACAGGGGAAAATTTCTCAGGAGAGAGAAAAAAATCTAGCATTAAGCTGATTTCCTAATATTTGAGCAAAACTTAGTAGAAAGAGTGGTTGGTATAAAACAGTCCTAATCCCTGGGCACTCCCTGAGATCCCGTATACCTAGACATCTGTGTCTTTTATTTTGTTTTACTTTATTTTATTTAAATTTTGTTTAGAGACAGGGTCTCGCTATGCCACCCAGGCTGGAGTGAGTGGCATGATCATAGCTCACTATAACCTTGAACTCCTGGGCTCAGGTGATCCTCCTGCCTCAGCCTCCCAAAGTTCTGGGATTAAAGGCATGAGCCAATGTGCCCAGCTAATTTTTAAAATATTTTGTAAAGATAGGGGTCTCGATATGCTGCCCAGGCTCATCTTGAACTTTTGGCCTCAAGCAATCCTCCCGCCTCAGCCTCCCAAAATGCCAGGATTAGAGGTGTGAGCCACTGTGCCTGGCCTATATTTTATTTTATAGCATAAATAAAAACATTTCAGTGGGCTTAGTACAGATTATATTTAAGATATATAAATTAATTAAAATATTAATATAATTGCAACAAATATAATTAAATATATAAAAATATATATATTTGCCTGAAAGTCATCACTGGAGTTATGTTTGGGATGGGATACTTCTCTTGGTGGGGCTGGTTTTCTTGGTCTTTAGACCAAAACTGTCATTTATAACGGGATGGACGGTCTCTGGCAGTTTCCACAAGCATAGGAGGTGTCCTTGGTGCTGAATTATAGGCAGGGAGTCTGGCAGTCAACACCCGGGATAAACATCTCAGCTTTGATGAAGAGCGAAGAAGCTGGGGGAGGAGGGGGTGGAGGAAAAGGAGGAAGGAGAAGAGGGGGAGGAGGGAGAGGAGGGGGAGGAGAAAAAGGAAGAGGAGGAGAGAGAGGAGGGGGAGGGAGAAAAAGAAGGAGGGAGGAAGAAGGGGAGGAGGGAGAGGAGAGGGGAGGAGAAGTGGGAGGAGGGAGGAGGAGGGGGAGGAGGGAGAGGGGAGGAGAAGTGGGAGGAGGGGGGAGGAGGAGGGGGAGGAGAAGGAGCAGCCACCACCACCACTGCCACATTCCCGTGTGGTTGTCGTTGTTTGTCTTGTTCTTTCAAGGGAGTAGGTGGGGGAATGTGCTGATCAGAGGAAGCCTAGAAAGAATAAGATTCTTAAAAATAAACGGGTGGTGCTGCCCAGGGGTGGGCACTGCCCAGAGCTTTCCAGGCTTCCCTGTGTTGTCGTGGGGATTAATTAATTAGTCAACGTTTGGAGTCAGTTTGAGTAACGCATGTGCAGGGAGCTGTGCACATGAGATGCTAAATTCTTTCCATACGGGGACATGTGTGTTAGGGCTTCTGGGTGGGGGGCTCCACGCATATCATTTCACACCTAGAGAGCCTTTTGAACGATGGCAAATGATGATATCTTGGCAAAATGTCTTTGCTATTTTTTTGCTAAAACATTTTAGGTTAAAATTAAATTTGAAAAGTGACATCTCAGAAGAATACACTGGAAATCTAGGAAGAAACTCCTAGGAAATCTAGGAGTCAACAAGGTCCTTCTCTTCCTTCTTTCCTTTATCCCTTAATTCCCACCCCCTCTTTTCCTTTCTTACACTGTGTCTGTGTGAGAAAAATAGGCCTTGCTAGGATGTAAGGTCTTTCTTGGTAGATTAAGCAGTTCAAGTTTATTCAACCATTATTTATTCCATATCTTTTCCCTCCAAAGCACTGGATGTCAGGAATCGTGCCTTATTTATCTTTTGTAGTCATCAGAGCAGCTAGAATTTCATTCATTCAGTCATTTAACAAACATTCACGAGCACATTCTCTTTGCCAAGCCCTGGGCATGGAGTGGTGTCTTGTGGAGCTTCAGTGCGTCCCATGCAATAGGGACCCCCCTGCCACCACAATACCAGTGGAACTGTTTTCTTAAATAATCACCTCCCAGGAATTGTATTAATAACATCCTTAGATTCTTAGATAGACACCAGATATATGTATATGTTTTTATTAACTCAAATTAAATGTTCATGACCATGAGTGATTTCTGATCATTTATACATCATATAAATTATCTCACCCTTGCCCTTAGCTCAACTTTGCTTTTTAGTTTAATCCTTTTCAGGTGAAAAAGACGCGTCCTGATCCTTGTCCTGCTCAGAAGAAGCAGGTTTGGCGGCTGGTCCAAGCTGACCCGCCTCCAGGTAACCACGAGTGTGTCGCAGCTTAGTTGTCAAGAGACTGCTCAGGTCTGAAGGAACACCCAGGCCTTAAAAATAATACTTGCATAGAGTATTTAAAATTACCCTTATTATTGATAGGGTCTTGTTTGCAAAATAACTTATTATAAAGTTAATATAGTTAGATATAATTATACAAATATAATAAAGATAATTCTATTACCATACTCTAGTATTACATTGATTTGTATAAACTCAAACCTACCAACCCATAGACCTCTTTAATTCACAAAGAGCACTGAGTAGACACTTTGCATATACTCCGTGCCTAATAAATATTCAATTTGAATATCGAGATTATCAATACAGTTTTCTCTTTGGATGTTTTGTTTCCCGTGGCATGCACAGTGGTCCCGGGGAATCTTGGAGGACGAACTGTGGCAAAGTAGATGTCTGTACGTGACATGGGTATGTAGGTAGCTGCCAAGTTATAAATGAGCTGCTTTTCAAAACTGCATTTGCTAAATGGCCGCATGGCATTCACAGTATATATTTTTCAATCAAATACCATTACACCCTCATCTCCTGCAAACACCAGAAAGTGCACAGGACAGGGACTGAGTCCTGTTCAATCTGAGTCTCCAGCACCGAGTACCGCATCTGGCTGTGATCTGCACTCGGCAGTGGAAAGAATGACAGTTTCCTCTCTTTCTGAATGTCCCCGTCCATCTCATCACCTCTTGTTTTTCTTTGAACCCTTCAAGATTCGGCTCAAATGTCACAGCCTCAGATAAACCGTCCCCCCTGACCCCAGGCAGAATTTATTTGCCCCTTTCCCAGCATTCCCACAGTATTTGCGACGTGTACCACTTACCACATTGCATTTTGATGAATCAGTTGGCGGAAATCTCCCTGGTATTGCTGTGAACTTCTTGAAGGCAGGGACCCCACTTCATTTACCTCAATTCATATCCCTAAGACCCAGCCCAATATGTTAGCTAGAGCTCTAGGCCAGCCCAGAAAAATTTAGTATAACCTATGATGGGGCTGGGCTCAGTGCCCTTAGACCCTGCCACGGCAGGTAATATAGTTTCTAGGCAAAACTCATTCTGAAGCTCAATTTTGGAGAGAGAAGTGTGCCGTAACGGGGGGTAGGGGTGGCGGAAGGGGTCTGTGGGGTGGGGAAAGGTGAGAAAGGAAGCGATTCCCAGGCACTTCCCGCAGCAATTACTGCCCTTGAGAGGAAGCGTCCCAGGACCTGTGACGAGGACCTGAGTCCTCAGCAAGGACAACCATCAACATGTGAGGGACGGCCATCACATTTAGAAACCAGAGACAGCTTGTCAGCGAAAACTCACCTGTCTCCCTCTCTGGCCAAAGGTGCGGTGTTTTGGGAGCCGGAGTACGGTTGCTGGGTTTGCTCGGAAGCCCGGCTCCCTGGGGCTGCAGGGGAGGGTTGTGAGTGGGGCAGCCATCGGCACTTGGTCTGCCGTGGACCCCGGACAAGCATTTGTTTGGCCCCTGGGACAAATAAACTTCCTTCTGTGTGCTCAACTCCCCTTGTCGGTGGTGGTGGGGGGAGATGTCCAGACATCACTTCCCTGTGAGTCCCAGGCCTTGGGGTCGTCGAGAGAAACGAAGGTGGCCACCGTGCCGAGGATGACTTACTTAAAAGACAAAATGAAAATCTGTTTTGAGGACATTTAAGTGATGGCTGTGGACTGCTAATCCCCCTTTCTCCCAGCCTCCAACTTCCAGCAAAATAAGTCACTTTTACTAAAATGGTTAAGTGCCGGCGTTTATACTTGGTCCTTTGATGTCAATATACCGAACCACCATGGTGACATTTAAAACAGGAAGTCGGTGTGGAAACGGAGTGGGGTGGGCGTGGGCCTGACCCTCGAGCACTCCGTGTCGTCCCTTGCATGGCAGGAATCAAAGTCCTGGTTGGCCTTTTATTCCACTTTGTTCTACTGGGTCCAACTTTAAAAGGAGAAGTACCCCTTCTGGCCATGCGGGGCAGGGTGTGGGGGCAGGAAGGGGGTTGGGGCAAGAATGCACTGAAAGACAAGGCGGCAGAGACAGATGAAGCCCAGTGACGGGCCAGGGGCTCTGTCTTGCTGCCGGCCGGCGG
>VBSM01000272.1:103566690-103582112 GCA_008086735.1 Cheirogaleus medius | reverse complement strand
CTTTCCATTTTTTTTGGATTATTTCTAGAAGCCTGGAGGTGGGGGAGGGAGGAGATAATGCTATAACCTGGAGCACAGGAATATTTTTATCCATCAGCTGAGTCTGTGGTGACAAAGGCCACATGTCTCCCTAACCTTGAATTCCACACTCAAGGCTTTCTGTATTTATCTTTCTTTACCTGTTTCTTTTTCTTTGGTGCCACGTGCCGTGTAGGATTCCTTTCAGGTTTTTCTTACTTCCTTTCCTTTCCCTCACCCAGTGGGAAAGGACAAATACACAGTTATGAATTAGCAATATCCAGGGAAAAAATACCTTCCAGTTCTGGGCGCAGAGACCTGACAAGTACCCTGGTCACGGAGCAGCCTGAGAGCATCGGGCCACAGAATCCCAGGGAAGTGTGCTGGGGCTGTGCTTATAGCTAAAACAAAACAAAACAAAACAAAAAGAAACCCAAAATGAATCATATTACTTGCTGACATCTGATTTCCATTACGTCCAGATTGACTCCCTACAGGTGCATTCGTGAGCCCCTAAACCCGGTCATTTCCCATACCGATATACGCTTCCTCGTCCCTCTTGCCCTCACTTTCTCTCTTTATTGGTATATAGTCCTCACAGCCTATGTCTCAGGATTTGTTTCCATTTCTCAGTACATATGTGTTCTAGACCGAAACCAAACCCCCTTCCAACTCCATAGGTTTCCCTCCGTCCCTTTCCACTTACCTGTCGGGGTGTTTGACTTTCTCTGTCCGTGGCATTCTGGGGGCTCCTCCCCAACCTCCCTGTCCATTCCCAAGGGGCTGGTCAGTTCTGGGCACTCACCTCTGCACCTTTTCCTACTCAAACTCTTTTGAAACAGGACATGGGCCAGTGCTCTGACACTACACATTTCTTGGTCTCCCAGTAGGAGAAGCTAAGCCAATGCATGCTCCAGCTGTGCATGGGTGCGCGGCACCATTTCTCTATGACATGCAACCCGCGTCTCGGAGCCATTTGTTTTCTGTTGAGTTTGTCCCCATCCAGATGAAGCCTTTCATCCACCCGATGTATAAAGTGGCACCAGAGCGTATGATAAATGGCAAACTTTTCCCACTGATGTGTGCATGAGGTGTCTTTCCTCTCCAAACATCTGGCCCCTTGATACACTGTCACAGTGCTGCCCATTGCTCCGCGAGCCCCGCTCCCTGGGCCATCACGGAGCCTGCACCCTGGGCCATCATGGAGCCTGCACGCCCTGCTCTGGGTCTGTTCTCAAGTTGTTGCGGGGATCCCGCCGTATGATGACAATTAGGAGCAGTTAGTGTGCAGATGAGGCCAGCGAGTGGCAGGTGGCGGGAATGGGCCTCAATTAACTAACAGGCACCAAATCCCTTCCTAATGAGGCTGGGCCACCCAGATGAGCCAGGAAGCATGTGTCACTGACAGCGGCAGAGGATTTGAACTGGAGAGGGGGGAGACCAGTCAACAGGTACCTGGCTCAGCGGCAGACGTGGCCCTTTCCGTCTCCTGGCTCGGAAAGACGAGCTGGTGTAGCCAGCAAAGGGTAGGGAGGCAGAGGCCAGGAGCTGTAGGCGCCCTGTGTGTGTCGCATGGTTTTGCAAGGCATTTCGTCTCTATGGGCGGTTCCCTTTGGTCAGTTCACCTTCCTGGTGTGTTTGAGTGAAGAGTTAGAATGTCTCCCAGGATAAGCAGTCAATGAGATGTGGCCCAGCCAACAGGCAAGGTAATGAATGTCAGCGACTTAATAAAGGACCATTGTCTTGAGTGGAATTTAAATTCCAAATCAGACACTGTAATACCACTGCAAGTGTCACGTCGGGCTCTGTAGTTCAGGGCCAGAGGCCACTGCCATTGCAAATCTTCCGGGGGGCTTTGTGTGGATTCATCATCTGAATTTATAAGGGATTGAAACTTTTGTTTGGCTCGGTGTGGGCTTTTAAGAATTAGAAAACTTCATAAAATGCACAAAGTGTTATCAAAGAAGCACCCATGGAAGAACACCCTGCAATCCCTCCACCCCAAACAACTTGCCGGAGAGCTTTGAGACTTACAGGAGCAAGATCCATTGCCCTGCCGAGTAAGCTCTTCAGGTTTACTAGAAGTTGAGACGCATCGGGGTCTCTTACAAGCTGCATGCAAAGGAGGGCGGGGCAGCCGTGACGCACTAGGCCACAGCTTTGTGCTGTGCGCAGGGCTTTAATTACAAGCCATATCCCGGTGTGTGGGTTAGAGGCATGTTTGAAACTGGTTATTTACAATTCTTCCCTCGTCCCCCCTACCCCTTCATTCTTCTCTTACAGCACAAAAATCATGTGGAAAGAGGTCTAAAGCCTCAGAAATAAGGCACAGAGCAGGGATTGGGGATGTGGCTGTCCCTTTGTCCACATGCGTGTGACGGTGTTTGGATAACACTACGTACCGTATGTGTCAGGCTGCAGAGCTAAAACAATGGGGTAAACCGAGAACCCACCGGGGACCACCACACATTTCTCGCCTTTTGTCATTTTCTAATCCAAAGAGTATTTAATTGGACATTTTTGTCCTTTCCCTAATGTTGTTGTTATAAAAACAAATGTTGAAAAAGAGGATTCTCCTTTTTAAAGGGGGAAGTTTGGCAACCTCTATACACCAGTCATTTTTATCTTTACCTGTTTGTGCCTCTGTGACTTGGAAAATTGAAGACTCTCTCTGTTTAGTTCTGCAGTTTAAGTTGTGCCGTTCATTTTCTTGAGCATCATGTCTTTAGTTCCGGAAATCTTGTAAGGACAGCCCAGAAACACTAGTCACTCTGTAAAACTAGAAGGTAACACGCATTTCATTTTCTTTTTCCTTCCTTTCTTTCCTCCTTCTCTCCCTTCCTCCTTCCTTCCGCCCCTCCTGCCTGCCTTCCTGCCTGCCTTTCTCTCTCTCTTTTTTGGGCAAGACCAGCTCCAAAAGCACTTTAGGTCAAATAAGTCTTTCCTCTCCCAAAAGCTCTACAGGGGAATGAAGCCCACATTTCTCAGAGACGTCTAATGACCACCATCTTCCAGACCAACACACGCGGTCTCCCCAGAGGACGCTTAGCCTCTCTCAGGCCCAATTTCAGCCCGTGTGTCACACCGCCTCTCCTCCCTGCGAGAAGGGGAAGAGAAAGTCTTATGGGAGCTCACTTTATGGAGGAGAAAGCAAACCTCAGACAGGTCAGCAGTTTTCTTAAAGCTTCACAGAACATGTCTAGCATCCCGATGTTTTCATTTGGATTCTTCCAGAAGCCCACTCTGAGACAAAGATTCTGACGCATATAGTTTATTTGGGAGGTGGGAGGTGATTCCAGGAAACATTGGCAGGGCAGTGGGGTGGGGAAATGGGGAAGGGGAGGAAGCCAGTAAAAATTGGGTTATCACACCGGTGACTGCTGTGGGAAATGAGCTCAGCCCTCGGAGGGACTCTGGGGGACAGAGAATGACCGAGGGCCAGGAAGCCGGGCTCATCAACTCCCCGGCCCTGGCCGAAGCTGCTTCCAGGGCCAGGCACACTGCACCCCTTCCGTGGTTTGCTGTGCTTGCAGGCTAGCCATGGCCTCAAAAAGGGCCAGAAAAAGCCCTTGATTAAAGAAGCATCTGGAATGAAGGACTCTTTGGAGTGTAGGGGATATTGATGGGACACTGGCAGCGTGTGCTGCACTTGACTTCCTGATTCCTCGCCTGGTTTCGTTCTGCTTTTACTTACCCTTCGGAGGCACGGGGCAGGGGCCTGGAGAGGCGGAGATGCTGGGGAGGGAGGGAGCGTTGGCAAAGTCTCTTAATACCACACGCAATGCTTAGGAAGAGAGATGGCGCATCACAGCAGGTCTCAAAATTAATTTGAGTTTCACAAATGAATAAATCCAAGTCATTTTTGTTATCCACATTTGTGGCTTGTGGATTTCCTTGTATATTGCTAGTTAACTTTCCATGTGCAAATGTATGTCGTTAGAATCCTAAACCTTAACATTAGAAGGGAACTGAAAAAGTCGCCTGGCCCAGCAATAAGGCAAGGATTTCTCTTATTTTGCAGATGACACTCTGAGGACTAGAAAAGTTACCTGCTTAAGAAACCCGTTGCACGTGGCGCACAGAGATGGCCTCACTCGATCACCTCCTCACATCCACCATCCACCACTGCCAGGTTCCCGACAGACAGAGGCAAGGGGGACTTCCAGCCGAATGCTCGCTCCATCCCAAGCTCTGCCTTCCTGTCTAAGTCTTAGGTTCTATGTTAGCTCCCTTCTCTTTCCCTCTGGACCCTAACTTGATTGGCCTGGAGCTCACTAATCAAGGATTTCCAAGCTAAAAGTTCTTTCCAGCCAGTGGTGTGAGGTGAAGGGTTAACAACTGGCTCTCTCGAGGTGGGGATGGGAAGAGCCATGATTTTTAGCATTGACCAATTTCTGTGGTGTAAATACCCCATCATAGTGGATTCTGAGCCTCCAACAGAATGGCGCTAAACACAGTTCAGAAGACACGCGCACGCTCGGTGCTGGTACAAATCAGCCGCATTGTACCACCACCTCCAGTTCCCAAATCCTCCAAAGCTCATGGAGCCTAGAGCTGAAATGCCGGCCTAACCGAGAAACCCTCTCCCAGCCCCAAACATCTGCAGTCCCAGAGCTCCTTGCCATTCAAATCTCCTCCCTTGCAACCTCGTCCTCCCTGATCCCTCGTTTCCTCCAACATTTCCAGATGCGGGCTTGGCCCTTTCAAAGTGTCCACTTAGGACAGCTGCCCCTGGGGACAGGGAGAAGACGGGCTTCTCTGTAGGGCAATGTCCACCACCGAGGGGCCACCTCCTTTCCTGGGAGGTGCCGCCTGCACTGCTCCTGTCTGCACTGGCAGGGAGTGAGTCTCAGGTGACAACCTGCCCGGGCCCCACCCCAGGTCCCTCTTTACTCACTGCCTCTCCCCCTCCTTTCCAACATCTCCAATGTTTTCTGTCCCCCAATGTTTTCTCTCCAATGTTTTCTGACGTCCCCATCCTGATCTCTCCCTTTGCCCAGGTCCTACCTCCACTTGCTCTAACAAGTTGAGAACTCCACAAAGAACCCAGACCCTTGCCAAGCAAACGTCCTGCCCTTGAACTTCTGGTGGATTCCATCTCCCACTCTTCTTACATACTTCTCTGATGGCAGCAGGCCGTCATTTCAAAGTCCTTTTTGGAAAGAGATAGACATAAATAAATTCAATGTGGGTGCCTCTGCTCTTGCTCGTGGTTTCCTGGAATCTATTCAACACCCACATTTCAGCAAAAGGTTTCCCATTTGCCCCACTTCTGGCATCTAGAAAACACCCCTCAAAAGATGTGAGGTATGGAGTACTTTCTGAAAATGCTTCTTAAGCTGTGCCCTCAAGAGACCAAATTTCATCCATTCATTCAACAAATGTTAATTGAGCACCTACCATGTGCCAAGGACTAAGTCTGACCATCCCACTGAGCCAGGTGAAGAGCAGGGTCTTAGTGACACACAGCTCTCTACATTGCCTGGTTCTGACGCTTGGTAGTTGAGTTACCTTGGGCAAGTCACTTCCTCTCTGGGAACCCCAGCTTTTTTGTCTGTGAAGTGAGGGGCCTGGAACCTACCTCGGAGACAAGGGGACCCACGGGAGCGAGGCTCTTATCACACAGAGTGGGTGACTCAGGGTGACAGTGCCCGTGAACCTCTCCTGTTCACAGACACAGCCGCCTCGAAGGGGACGTTCTTTCCATTCTTTCCTGTGTGGTCTCAGAGGTGGATCTGAGAGGAACCTCAGATGTCTTCCTACCCACTTCTCTCTTTCTCAAACGGCTTTGGTGTTCAGTATTTCAACCTTCTTTCCTGGGCTCTTGGGACACGAGGGGTCCTATTCTCTTGGAGGGTGGGCAGGGAGTGGCCTTGTGGTTTGTCCCACCCCTGACCCGGAGTGTTGGCTGGACGCTGGGGGACGTCACACAACTCCCTCGCAAAGCAGGCCACGTAACTTTGTGGTAGAGGAAGCCCCACCAGCAAGGGGTGTCCTTCACACCTCTCTGACCCACCAGAAGGGCCCGTTTTTCTGGAGCTGTCACAAAGTCTACTCCTCACGGGTCCCCTGAGCCCTCTTTCCCAGGGAGAATGACCAACACATATAGAATGATCCTTCCTATTGTGAAGCCACTAATTTAGGTGCATGTCAGCAACTTCTGCTCCTACCCCTAAGATAAAAACAAAACAAAACAAAACAACTCACTATTGTAGCCACTCCCCCTGGGTCACACATGTATTTCGGTGCCTGTTCTTACCCTATTCATTCTCCCTCCCTCCTGGCCTCTCTCCCCCTTCCCAGGCAAACCCTCCATGGTTTTCCAAACGCTTTCCTAGGGCCGGGTTGAAAGCCGAGAGAACAGCAAATGCCAAACGCCCCTGCCGTCACGTGGAGGGCACTAGAATGATGACTCCAGAGTCTTCCTGGTGACGCGTGATTTTGAGGGAGCCTGTGGGCTGTGAACCCCAGCACGTGGCCTGTGTCTCCTGAGCTCTCTGCTGTCGCTTTCTTCTGCAGATACTCGTCTTGCCAGCACTGGGGGCAGGTCCTGCATTCCTGCCAGGGCTTACCTGTATAGTGGCGGCTTCCACGCTTGCTCTCATTTACACTAACTCAGGGACAGGACAGAGCATTGACCGGGCAGGACTGAGAAGGGGAGATGAGGATGACCTGGGCTTGGCCTTCCCCTCCCCCAAGAAGTCGGGGTGCACCCTCAGGTCTCAGGGCCAACGTTCTGCTCATGTTTAAAAAGTGCTCTGCTGTCTTCTGAGAGACACCCAAGAGCATATCCGTGACCAGTGTCCACGTGTCCAGCCCGGCCAGCCTGTGACTATTAACTATGGCGGCTACGGACCCGAGGCACCGCCCCTTTCTGTGGCTCTGGTGAAGCCTCCAAACTATTCTTCAGAATAATATTTTTAAATGCACAAAATACAACACTCACGAATACAAAGGAAACCAATTATATTAAAATACAACATTGAAAATATTTTTAAGAACAGATCTGTGATATATGATTATGTATTTCTTTGGAAACACATTAAATGACCAGATCTAGTGGCAGATCTAACATGCATGTAACTTTGTAACAGTGATGAGCGTAAACCATGTTTTAAGACGTCTCCAACACCAACTGGAACATAACTTGAAAAAATAAGAGCAGTTTTGTTTGGTGACAAGGCTCTGGTACTGCAAATACTATGGGGGTTTGTGCTCTCCATTCGGAATCAAATTCAAAATTTCAGTTAGAGGTTAGTGAGAATAAGGGTGTGATTTCTCCCCATCTAAGTTCGAGGAGCCCAGTTTCAGCACGGGTGCTGCAGAGGGGGTCGCCAGCTAGCCTTCGGGGAACCAGCGTTCCATGGTAGAGTCACAGGAGCTGGCTTCAAATCCCATCCCTGCCACTGGCTGCTGTATGTGTCTGGGCAAATAACAGCCTCTCTGGCCTTGGTTTACCTGTTAGTAAAATAGAGACAGTAAGAGCAACTACCTAAGAGGATTGCTGGGAGCCAGGAATGTGTGGCAAAGCGCTTTGCAAGCAGGAAAAGCACTATGTGAATGTTCTCTGCTCTTCATTACAAAGGAGAGTTTGCACCTTAAATTTTGAGAAAGACTAAAAATCAGATAAATCCTTTTCAATGCATTGACCCTAAATTTTCTGCCAAAGAGGTTTGAATTCCTCACCGATATCTTGTTTTCTCCCACGCTAAACCTATCATTCAGGTACACAATGGATTCCTAGGAAGCTCACACTCACCACAATTTTTAAAAACATCCATGAGGGAGTTATAAAATTCTTGGCACTGAAAAAAAGACATTGTGCTTAATTGCTGGGCTCAGGCATGGTTTTGACAGTTACAATACCTGGTTCAACACTGCTGCTAGCCAAAAGTCACCCGTTAAACATGTTTTCTTAAACAGTGACTGATAAGTTGTTATCTTCCCGCTTCTCCTGCTAATTAGACATCATGAGTCAAAGTTAATTTGGTGGAAAACATTTCTCAACTTAATGACATTTATGGGCAATTAGGCACGTTGTGGAAGGGAACACACATTTACATTTCAGCCTATTTCCAGGGCTTAACAAGAATCTCCTCTTTCCCGGTTGGAGATTTCTCGTTCTCTGAGGAATATGTTCGATACAGACACCACGGGCCTCCTTGTTATGCTAGAAACCAGCAATTGTTTGCACGAAACAAGCTACCACACAGTAATGAGGTGCAGACGGAGATGAAATTAGGCTCAGTGAAGGCTTTTGTGTTGTTTAGACCCGTGTCTACAAACCACAGCCGGACTCAGAGCACTGATAAACGTATGCCAAACACAGATTCCCAGCCCGGTGTCAGAAATGGCTCCTGTTCTTGATGTCAGCCCATTTGAAAAAACAGCTAACCAGCTAAAAGATAGCATTCTTAACTTACACAATTATGCACCTTTGCTCTTGGGCATTTTTGGTAGGCCAGCACATTCCAGATGTGTCATTTGGGCATAATGAACCGACACAGTCTCGTGCTTGCACCCACCACATGGGAATCCAGCCAGATTGGGGTGCAGGCAGGGGCACCCCGGGGTGCTCAGCCCCGCTGGGCTCCTGCCACAGTGTCCTGACCGACTGCTCCTCACTTAGCCAGTTCCTGATTCTACCTGTGCAATCCTTTACTCTCAGCTGACTTCTGCCTTCTCTCTAGCAACGCTTTAACTGAATGCACTCGAACTTTCTAGTTCTTTTCTTTCGGAAGGTGAGATTTGCGTTTATGTGTCTACACATGCACACACACCCTGATAATAAGTGGTGGTGATTCTTCCCCTCACCCAACTGCAAGGGTGGTTTCTGGGCATAAAGAATGAAGATTGAAATAAAATGTCCTGTTCCAGAAATTCCAAAGCAATTCCATGGGCTAAGGTGCTGAACTGGGACTTCTTATAATTAACCAAATCCCCAACCCAGAAAGCAATGGCCAACCAACCTCCAAAGGACACCAGGAAGTGACAGTTTTGTAAAACCAGGATTATGAGACATGCCTGGGTGTGGGAAGATTTGCGAAATTCTTGTACACTGGTTATTTAAAAAATTAATTTTGTTCGATGTACAACACATGTACACATTATATGTACAAAAATTTATCATTTTCTGAGTGGTTGAAGGGTAGAAAAAAACTTTATATAACAAATAATGGTAAGTTTAGAGAATGTTTACTCTATAATTTAGGTGTTACAAACAGATGTTTCCTAAGGTAAAAAGAAAGAAACTGTCTAAGTCTTATAATAATTTGTTATATGTAAATAGTGTAAATAATATGTGTAAGAGTATATGATATATAATACATAAATAGTAAAATCAGAGGAATGTACAAAATAAAATAATGGTCAGGTTAAAGTTCCTAACATCAGCAAAATAAATAACACTCTCTTTTAATAAAACTTTCCAGGAGACAAAAGTGATTTCCTGATTGCTTGAACAGCAATGGAGAAAGTTACAGTTCAATTAGACCCCAATGTCCCTCCAAACCAATGCAATGATGGGATTGGCACCCAGAAACCCCAGAGCAGGCTGGGGACCTATTCTCGGTGACCTTGGGTATTCGTGGGCAGCCACATCCTGGAAGCTGTGACACTGATGAGTGGGAAGTGGGGGCCTGGTCTCCAGCTGACCATTGGGGCCACTGCATGGGACTGCCAGGAAAATGACTTTCTGTGTGGTGTCTCGTCTAGACTGCCAGGCACTCACTGACACCTTGCTGGCTGTGTGGTTGGGGGCAAGTTACTAATTCTATCTGTGGCCCTCTGTTTCTTCATCTGTAAAATGAAGACAATAATTGTACCTGTGTAGTATTGTTGCCATGAAGATTAAATGAGCTCATCATATATGTAAACTTCTTGCCACAGTGCCTAGCACAGCATAGCAGTTGCAGTTATAATAATAGCATCAGCCAAACCTTCAGTCTCGCTACCAGTGCGGACTGGGGAAACCGGAGACCTGGACTCGAGTCCTGGCTAGATGCTTGATGCTCCACAGAAGCCACTTAGCCACCTTGGGTTTCACCTTCCTGCCTGGAAAATGGAGCTAACAATACCTACCTTACGAAGTCGTTGCAAGAATCAAGCAGACTGTGCATACTGTGAGCTGTGACGTGCCTTCTGTGGGCGGTGCCGGAGCAGGTGGTCAAGAGAGAAGCACAGTTTTGACCTGGGCTTTTCTTCTTGCCTGGGGAGCCGATGGCAGCCTCCATCTGGGCATCGCCCCCAGACCACATGCCGCTCTCCCGGCCTTTCCCACCCCTCTCCCCCAGGACAATATGCTCACTGGTGTCCTTTTCTATGGGACCCTGCTTCCTGCCAGGTGACAGCAGATAATCCAGCCACACACGCCTTGCTAATGGGGATTAGGGTGCTAATGGCTTCTCCCTCTAGGTTAACATATGTACTTCTACACAGGGGCCTTCTGGAGATGATGCTCTTGCCAGAGAAATAACACTGATGAGCCAAGTTTGGAGGCAGTGGGCCCAAATCCTTGCTCTCAATTCTTTTGGGTATATACCTAGAAGTGAAATGTTTGCATTATATGGTAATTCTATTTTTCATCATTGGAGAAACCACCGTACTGTTTTCCATAGTGGCTATACCATTTTACAGTCCTACCAATAGTCCATAAGGGTTCCAATTTCTCCATATCCTCACCAACACCTGTTATTTTCTGTTTTGGGTTTTGGTCTGGTTTTGATTGTAGCCCTACTAATGGGCATGGAGGAGACAAGCTTTTGGCTCAATGCTAACAGGCTACAAAGCTGTCTTGTCCTCCTGAGCTTGTGAAGTAGTTACAGAGCCGGCTGTGCTAATACTCTGATGCAGAGAACAATAAGTGATTGCAAATAAATAAAGTCCAGGTGGTGGGTCCAGAGCACAGTAACAGGGAGCAAGCGAGGACTCCAGGGGGGATTGTGGGACCTAGTCCAGGCCTTGTGGGAAGGGTGGGGTGGAGTTGGGGGGTGTGCTCTGGGAGAAGGAGCACCAAGCACAAAGGTGTGCAGATGGCAATTAGCCCGGTGACCCAACTAAGAGCCACTAAGAGGAAAACAGGAGAGACGGGTGTGTGGCAAGTAAAGCCCATTTCTCTGGTCCTTTCTTGCTGGATTGCAGCCTTTATTAAAGCCCTGATAACAGCAGAGACGTTTGGTTGTGCAATCCAAGGTGAAGAAGGAGAATCCAGACACTCTTTTAACCCAAGAATGAAACAGAGTGATGCCAGCGAGGGGTTGATTGTAGCAGTGTGACACTCTCTGGGAGAGGCCTTAGGAGGATGTGACCAGGTGGCAGGGTGTCAGAGCGCCTCTGCAGGCTGCGGCGACAGGTCATAGAAACAAATATAGAATGTCTGTAGAGTCTGAAAGCATAGAAAATAATATTATGATTATTATTTTACTGATCGAAGACGTCTTTGATGACATTCTGTGCATTCAACTATGTCTCTGGACCTTATGGACTCCATATGTTAAGGCCAATAAGGGAACCAGGTTTCTCACTGTTGAAGAAGGGAGTTACACACATGGAAAGGGAAAACCTAGAATAAGCCCTTTGGTGTTGGGCTGGAATTGGAGGTTTCAGTGTAAACTCACATATAAATAGATCCTAGCTCTGTCCACTGGGAGGGCCTGGGAGCAGTGACACCCAGTGGCAGACAACACATTAGTGCTCAGATCTTGGTTTCTAAGGTCCCCACTGAAAGGAACTTGAGCTCTTGGAGAAATGGCTAATTCCAAGGCTGGAATGGGGTCAGTAAAAGTACAAGATGAAGCTAGAACATCTTGTGCCAGAAAGTATAGGAGATCTCAAAAAACGATGGGCACGAGAACTCAGACACCAGTGTGAAGGAGTTCTTACTAGCCAGATCTGGGACAATTTGGGCATAAAAATAAATAATAATAGGAGAATAGTATCACTTGTTATATAAAATAGGAACCTTTGAGTTCCTACTGGAATAAATAAACACACATGGAATACACAAATACACAAATGGAAAAAGTAAAAACTTCTTAAAGTAGAATTGGAACTAATAAATATAGGGGGAATGATGGAATTAGAAAATCATCAATTGGCAACCATCACAGTAATTATTAATTCAACCAAGAAAAATCAACGGATATTTAAAAACAGTGAGCAATGTCTTATGAGGAATGGGATATTTGTATAGTCTCAAAGACCTCCCCACAAAATCCTTATAAATTACAAAAAAGTAACTTTCCAGTGGAGACACATGGAAAACATCACTTTCACCATTGGATTTACAAGAAAGTCAGCAGTATTGGGGTAAATTAAAATCATGTGCCATTTGGGCAGATACACTATGAGCCCAGCATCACTTTGAGATGATGTTTCTGGCAAAGATGCATACCTTGAATTGAACGACAAGGAATCATATGAAAAATCCACACTAAAGAATATTGTACAAAATAATTGGCCTGGAACTCATCAAAAATATCAAGGTCATGAAAGACAGAAACTGTTTCAGATTGGAGGGGACTAAAGAGATGTGACAACTCAGTGTGAAGAGTCATCCTGGATTGGATCCTTTTGCTGTAAAAGGCATTATTGGAACAACTGGAGAAACTCCGATGGCATTTGGGGATTAGATGATAGTATGTATCAATGTTAATTTCCTCATTTTGATGGTTGTATTTTGAACCATTTTGATGGCTGTAGTGTGTATGAAATACACAGTAAAGTATTTAGGGTGATGGGCCATCATGCCAACAACTTGCCTTTCAAATGAATTAGGAGAAAAAGTCTTTGTATTCTTTTAACAACTTTTCTATACTTTTAAAATTATTTTTAAAAAAGGGAAATATTTTGTAAAAATCTACATGTTAACATGTAACATCAGAATCTGGGCCAAATAATGAGTTGAGCCAAGGTACATCCCTTAGAGCAGTGATCCCCAACCTTTTTGGCACCAGGGATTGGTTTCATGGAAGACAATTTTTCCACGGACTGGGGCCGGGGAGATGGTTTCGGGATGATTCAAGCACATTACAGTTTTTGTGCAGTCAAACCTCTCTGCCAATGACAATCTATTTTTGCAGCTGCTCAGCTCCACCTCGGATCATCAAATATTAGATTCTCATAAGGAGCACACAGCCTAGATCCCTCACATGTGCAGTTTATAGTAGGGTTCATTCTCCTATGAGAGTCTAATGCCGCTGCTGATCTGACAGGAGGTGGAGCTCAGGCGGTGATGTGAGTGATGGGGAGCAGCTGCAAATACAGATGAAGCTTCGCTTGCTCACCCCTCACCTCCTGCTGCCCAGGGGTTGGGGACCGCAGCCCTAGAGAACATGATAATCCTGAGTGCTCCAGACTGGTGTTGAAGAGCAGTCCTCTTCTGTGTTATTTCCAAGTGCTGGGTGTGTTTTAATAACAGGGGGTGTGGTTTTCTCTTCTTCTTCTTATGTGGGTGACCGTATGGTGCTCAAGAGTCTAGAACTGAGGCTATGTCCATACCTCCTGGAGGAGCAGGAGCAAGTTGCCTGGGAAAGCCTCTCCTACATCTTTACCTACCTGCAGACTCTGTATGTGTTGGAAAATACCAAAGTTGAAGTAAAGGCAGTGCGTATATTTTATGGGGTGCAGTGTCTCGCCAGACAATAGCAAGACTGATTAGAGAGTGCAGCTCCCTTCTCATCTGGGATACTGGGCCCACTACTGGGGTTATGCATTTGTTTGGAGAAGTGGAGATGCAGCTGGAAGAATAGAGGGTGGGGAGCTTATAAAGAGAGGCATAAAAGGCTTTTTGAGCAACGAAGAGGAAATCAGACTTGATGGAGCAGGCGTGGAAAGTCACAGCTGATTCTGTGACAATATATTGACAATGGCATTGGGCGAGATTAGGAAGCCTGACTCGGGGCAGTCAGCCAGGCTAACCCCTGTCTTCCAAGGGAGAGGGGGTGGGCGTTATAAAATTCTTTTGATTCAACACATGTGGATTCAGAATTAACTAACAATAAACGTTAAACACACAAATACATAACAAGCCTCCAAACAAGAGCTGGGCATAGGAGAAGTAGCTTCCCTAAATTGCTAAAAACCTTAGCTAAAACCCCAAGAATCTGAAGATAGAGCATTGGCCATTCTTCTCTACCACTGCTGGTGTTGTGACCTCTTTATTTTATTTGCAAAGGCGCTTTCTCCCCAAGGAATTCCAAGGTTCTTTACAAACTTTAAATTACCCAGGGGAAATGAATCCTCACAAGCCAGAAAGCAAAATAAAGCACCTCAACCAAAATAAACTCCCTCCACCTCTCTTTCTCCCTCTGCGCCAACCCCCTAACCTAAAATAACCCAGGCCAGCCCTGCCCACCTGCCCAGGGCCACCTCTGCCAGCCACGGCCTCACTCCTGGGATCAGCTGACCCAGTGCAATTGCTAGTGAAGCCTGTACACTTTAATCAGTGGAGTTTCTTTGGAGAACTCCAGAAAGGTGTTTGAAGAAACCTCGCACCTCTTTGCTTTTTAACCACTGCCCTGTGACATCCACCACTTAGAATTCAAATCCATTCTGTTCTCAGGGAACACGATGCTCCCGCTGCGATGTGTGATCTGATGAAGGCTTCTTGGCGCTTTGGATCTGCTAGGAACACACAGTGTATTTGTGGTTATCAGTCTCTTGGGAGAAGCAGCCCCCTGAGGATAAAACTCCTGCAGAGAAACCTGACTTTGTCAAGACCAGCGTTGAAGACAGAGGGGCGACCAGGATTTGCGAGATCTGCTATTCCCGGTGTGTTCAAAATTCTGTCACTAGAAATGGAGCAGATTTGCCTATTTCCAGGTTGCTAATGTTGATGTGAGAAGCCCCGGAACCCTCTGGGTTTACATCCCACTGGCCAGTAAGGGGCGCTGTTGATCGAGGGACTGTGGCTGGAAGATTGGGGGAAAGAAGTGACCAGGAGCTGTCGGTGTTCTTGGTTCCTTGGAGGCTTCCCTCTTTGGGGGAAGCCTCTGTCTTGATTAGAGCTGGAAAACTCAAACGAGTGGCTTCCACCTGAGCAGCATCACTCCGTTGTGCACTCGTCCCCACTGCGTCTGTCCCCCTGCGGTGTCCTCCCCTTGCCCAGCCGCTCTCCCTCCTCCCAGACAGCACGGAGGGCTCCAGGCCGCCACAGAAGGGATTGCTGTCATCAGATCAGGCTGCAGGCTGCTGCTCGCTGGTTCCCTTTACTCTTGCCTTCACATTAACTATCCCTGAATGGTGGCTGCATCCCATCCTTTCTTGCACTCACGGTCACTGAAATCTACCAGGCACTTGGCACTCAACTGTTGACTAAAGTCTTCAAAGTGTGCATGTGCTGGGGAGGGGGAGATAGAAAAAACATCAAAGGAAAAGAATCTGAAGATACTGCATTGCATATTTAT
>VBSM01000272.1:103538400-103556957 GCA_008086735.1 Cheirogaleus medius | reverse complement strand
ATTATGTTACACAGAAAGCATCCTACAGTTAGAATTACATTGTCCCTCATTCTGGACTGGGAGACACTGACTGAAGTCAACCTGCAGCTGCCTAATTTTGCAGGGAAGCAGCTAGGCCGGTGTCTGCAGGTTGGAAGCTTCCAAGTTACATGTTGAGAAGTGGGTTCTCCAATGCCAGATGAGCTAAAGCACAAATGCTTTTCTTTGGGGACATTAAGGGGTGCTATCCTTTCGAACCTTCTAAGATGCAAGGAACCAGTGGATTAAGAGGCATTTATGCTTGATGTCTATTGCTGGTGTTCTTTGGTGCAGAGATATTTTTCCATGAAAGATTCCAAAGTGGCTCAATTATCAGAAGACCAAATAGGCAGCTTTTGTTTGCTCTGCCATTCGGGAAAAATATATACACATTTGGCTAGATATGCTGGGCAAAGAGTACCCTGTTTTGGAATGTTCAAAGACAGACAGACAAGTGAGGGAAACTGGCAGAAGCTTAGCCTGGAAGGTGAATAAAGCCCCGTGCAGAATGCAATAGTGGCAGTAGGCGTGCATGCTTTGCAGATGGGCAACAAATGCTACAGGCCATGGCAACTTTTTCTTCTGGCCTCTCTTTTGAGCTTGGGACATCCCACAGAAAATGGGTCCTCTGAGAGTCTTGGAAAATGCAGTTTTACCACCAACTGGTTGAATTATGCATAAAACATGCATAAAGCAGAGAACATCAGTGACTAAATGCAACCTGGAGCTTCTATCCTATAATTATCCAGATAGTTCATCTCAAAAGAATTACTCTGCGCTAGGTATACAGATGTTGCAGGCGAAAGCCATCAAAATCCAGAACCCGTGACAAGGATGGCTTATTCTTTTAAGGGTTCCTTATTATCTACAGAAAATGGTCATGTCTCACGGGCGTTCTCTGTGACCTGGGACTATCTTATATATGTCTATCTTTTTTTTTCTCCCAAATAATTCAGGCTCCAAAGGAGACTTTTCTTTCTGGTCTAAAGGGTGAAGCTTGTCTGGTCGGCAGGTTTTGCAAACTACAGCTGCTCGGTGGAGCCCATCCCCCAGAGGTCTCTGTGCCGTCCAAAAATGGTTCTTCTGGGGCCCCATGGAAAATCTGAGCCAAGAGCTTTAAGTAGGCACAATGCCCCCGGGATCGGGCACGCCAGCCAGCTGGGCCCCGTGCCTGCCTGGGCCCCACTCCTGGCCTCTGCTCCGGGCTTCCTGCTCTCCTCCGTGCCTTGACTTGTCTCCCTCTGTCCCCAGGACAGGAAGTGTCGTCTCTGCCAAGAGCCCAATGCTGCTCTCTGTGTCTCACCACTTGCAGCCCAGCTTCAGGGCTTCCGTCTCCTTTCTGCCTCTGAACTGCAGTGTGATCTGAGGCAGATTATTTACCCGCCCCGTACCTCAGTGTACCCATCTGTACAACCAGGCTAATGATGGTACCCACCTCATGGGCTGGTATCAGGCTTAAGTAAGTTCATTTATTAACTTTAGAGGACTTGGAATCCCACCTGGTGCACAGTAGCAATTGCTGCTATCTCCCCTGTTAGTCTTCAGACTGCTTCCGGGCTTGAGTGTTACTTTATTTATTACTGCACTTCGGGAGGTGTTCAACAAAAGCACGAGGGGTAAATAATGCCCGAAATCGCACAGCACAGGGCAAGTGTAGACTTGGCTTGCAGACCCTCCTTTTACGGATGTGAGCTGAATACTCCTGGCTTCCCAACCGAGTCAGATTGCAGCCTCTGGAAAGGGTTCCCATGACAAATGGCAGCGGGATGAAGGCTGAATCCTCCTTTCACCTTGTTGGTGCTGCACAGGGCAGGGAGGAGGGACACAGACCAGAGGCACTTAGAGCCCAAAGGGACTGAGAGGTCCCCCACGCTGACCCTCCAACTCCCTCACTCCACAGCAGAATGGTAAAGGTTCACGCAAGGGCTGGGCCTAGAACTGCGGTCTTTTACCCCTCGGCTGTGTGTTTCTCCTGGAGCCACGGAGATGGCAAGATATGCTATAATCAAAGTGAAATGAAGGAAGGAAACTAAGATTTCTTGAATGTTGACAGTATGCCAAGTACTCTTGCATATGATGGTACTTAATCCTAACAATATACCTATGATTAGGTCTAATTATCACCATTTCACAGATACAGAAACGAAAATTCAGAGAGTCTCAGTAACTTGCCCAAGGTCACACAGCTAGTAAGGGATAAAAATGAAAGTTGAAAACAAGGATCCCAAGTCCCCTACCCCACACCACTTCCCTTTTAAAAAGAAAGAATCTTGAGTTGATGGAGTTGTAGATTATTTCTGATGTGGAGATGGGACCTACACTTTGTCTACCTCTCTGTTGCAGAGATAAAATATTTCTGAAAAATTTCCAAAGGAAATCCCAATGCTTGAACAAAAGCTTGACAAAACACCCAAATTTTCTTTTCCTTGAAAAGACGCAGTATTCATATGGGATACAGCATTCAACACGCTAGACTTATTCTGTTGCCTTCTGTGAACACATGGCCTGAACTGCAGGCTTAAAACGATCGAGATGGGGTTTAACATAACTTTCCAATGTAAAGAGAAACCTTGACACCCAGCCTCTCCCACACATGTGCTTGGGTGTGGGTTTTATACACACAAGGACCGGTTGTGATATAGCCGGGCAATACCACGGAGGCAGAGTGACGCACACCAACATGGCAGTGAACACAAGGACCCCAACGACCCTCCAGCAGCCTGCACCCTGGCGGCCCAGGGCCCTGCCCTGGGACTGCCTGGCCAGTGATTAGTGGCTGGGAGGTTTCCTAACAAGCCCCGGCTTGATGGGAGCCTCTTGTTGGGTGAAATTTATGACCCAGCACTTCCTCCGAGAGACTTCCCACGTTGAACTGTTGAGCACTTCTGACCTTAACGACCCAAACAAGGGAAGGGTGGGGAGGGGAGGGCGGGGGGACAGAGGCTGCAGGGGGCAGTGGGAGGTGCCACTTAGCCAGATGTCCCAACAGGACGCTGCAGGGGCTGGAAGCAGGGACAACATGCATGGTGGGTCGAGGTGCCCAGCTATGTAAGTGACAATCTGAGGCCTGCCCTGCCTCGCAGATGGAGCTGAGCCTGGGGCTGCAGGGCTGGTGCCCTCCAGGAAGAAAGAATCGCTGAGCCTGGGAGGGACACGATGGTTTTGTTGATTTATTGGTCCCTCGTGTGTTGTTTTGTGGACGCTCCTTCATCTGCAGATTGTATTTGGACATTCTCCACTGCCACCATCCACTCCTTTCTTTGGCTAAAAGGGAGCCCTGAACACTTCGTGTGGACTGTCACTGCTACCCCTCCCTCTCTCCCTCCCACTTGGGGGAAGGACAGGCTCTTCTAGAAGGGTCTCTTGGTTTGAAGCTTCTCACACTTGGGTGCACACTGGAATCACCTGGGGAATTAAAAAAATACTAATGCTGCGGCCCACTCCCGGAAGAGTCTGATTTATTGATCTAGGGTGAGGCCTGGGCATCTGGGTTCTAGAAGATCTCCTGGTATTCTAATGTGCAGCAAAGCTGGAGAACTTCTGGCTCAGTCAGCCTGGCATGACGTTTACGGTGTCGCCTACTGAACATCGAACTTGCACTGACAGATTAATAAAATGAAATAATTTTTTGACTAGTGACTCATCTAAGGTGGACAACCATTTACTAAAATAGAATTGAGCTAACCAAAATGTTCTTTATTGCGGGGAGGGACAAGTTGTAGTTTCCCATGACCCGTGTACTCAAATTCATCACCTGGAATCTGGCTTCACCAATGTGACCCCCTAGCTCTTGGGTTAGAGAGGCACATGCTGAACTAGGTCCAGCGATGTGTGGCCTGAGTTCCTTCCCCAGCTTCATCTCAAACCCCATGGGGCTTCAGCTACGCCATGGGGGAGAGCTCATACAGACTTCATCTAGTTGATACCTACTCACTGTTTAGCGTTTGTGTTAGACATTCATTCCCTATGGCAGCACCCCCAGACCTCCCAGCCCATGTTAAATCTCCCTGTTATAAATGCTCCTCATCCAGGCCATTCTCCACCTAGCCATTATCATGTAGGAATTAAAAAAAATTAATTCTATAACTAGTTTCTTAATATCTGTCCCCTTGCTAAGATGTGAGCTCCTTTCTTATTCATTGCTGCAGTTCCAGAGTCATAGGAGGACCAAAATAAACATTGGTCAAATGGTAAAGATAGGCCACTCTTACCACTTTAAAAAAAACATGTTTGGATTTAGTCTCGTGTTCACTTGGATTTTGTTGGCTCAGCCTTAGGGGCTGGTATATAGGTGTTTGGGCAAACAACTTTGGCTCAGAGAAGTGCATTGCTGCACGGTAGCTGTTGTGTTTTTAATGATAGTGAGCCCTTCACATGTCACTTTGTGCCTCTGTTTACTCAACTAAGAAGCCAGCAGAGGTTAGAGAAAACCCACAGGACCTCAAGGAAGAGGCATGCTACCGTTGTGAAATGCTGTGAACATGAATAAATTTCATCTAAATAGCAGAAGTTTTAATGACTCCTTTTATTGTGGGCATTTCTTAGCAAGTTATCAATGGTATATTTAAAATGTTTATGAGAAGGATGATCATTTAAGTTCAAATACTATAATCAAAGTGAAATGAAGGAAGGAAACTAAGATTTCTTGAATGTTGACAGTATGCCAAGTACTCTTGCATATGATGGCACTTAATCCTAACAATACACCAATGATTAAGTCTAATTATCACCATTTCACAGATACAGAAACAAAAATTCAGAGAGACTCAGTAACTTGCCCAAGGTCACACAGCTAGTAAGGGGTAAAAATGAAAGTTGAAAACAAGGATCCCAAGTCCCCTACCCCACACCACTTCCCTTTTAAAAAGAAAGAATCTTGAGTTGATGGAGTTGTAGATTATTTCTGATGTGGAGATGGGACCTACACTTTGGCTACCTCTCTGTTGTAGAGATAAAATAATTCTGAAAAATTTCCAAGGGAAATCCCAATGCTTGAACAAAACCTTGACAAAACACCCAAATTTTCTTTTCCTTGAAATTCTTTGATCAACAAACTGAGGAACTCAGCACTTGGGTCTAAGCTGGAACAGAGGGTTTTTCCTTTGCAGCTGAGAGAGTAATCAAAGTCTTCAGATCAGAGCCACTTGAGATCAATAGACGTGACATAGGACAACCTAGCACAGAAATGCACTCCCGGCATTGTCTGGAAAAAGTTGACTAATTTATCTTTACTATGTGTAACACATGTGACACAAAATCAGAAGTGTAAATTTTATTCTATTATTCCATTTAGAATTAAGCTAACAGATACATTATTCTGTATCTACCTATAATCAGGCCTGATCGTATCTTTTACTTTCTCTTTCTCTGGTGACACCTTTTCAAATAGATTAAAAAACAAAAAACCCAAACCTAGGAAAATATCTAAATGTTCAAATATATTTAAATCACAAATTTCTTATTTTATTCTTTCTTAGGGATTCTATTTTATGTAACTCCTTGTCATTTTCTTATCCTCCCCCCCAAAATTCCTTTTTTTCTTTTGTAACCATCATGTGGTCTGATTTGCAGAAATTATAACGGTCAGTTGGTTATGCCCTGAAAGGACCACAGCGTCCTGGGTCTGACAGTGATTTAAGGGCTTTCCGTGGATTATCTCCTGTGAAATCAAGATCCAAGAAACGTCATAAATCCTGGAGTTCCCAGCCACTGTGTAAATCAAGATAGGTCCTTAGATAATGGCCCTAAAAGAATCCTAATCATGGAAATGCAAAACATTTTATTGAAAATTCATACTATATGTTGGACTGGACTTCTTAAGCCTCAAGATACACAAAGCATCATTTCTACTCTTCAAAACAAAGAGAAAGCTAATGAAACTTTTCTGCGATGGCAACATCACTTTGAATGTGACTCCAGAGGAGCGAGAAGACCGTGGAGGTGACTTTCCTGGCTGGTTGGGTGGTAGCTCCCACCAGAGAGATAGGGAAGGATGCAAAGCACCCAGGTGTGTGTGGGAAAAGATCTCAAACTTTGTTTTGGATATTTTGAGTACAAAGTGCTTTTAAAACATTCAGGAAAAGATGTGGACCTCAGTAGTTGGATACATGATCTCTGAAGCTGTTGCCTGACATTTGAGAATCGTGGTCACAGCAGTCACGAGCAGGGAGATCACCTAGAAAGAACCAGAGTGGAAAGAGAAGGAATCAAAGTTTCCAAGTATGGGGAAGAAATGCACTAAAGCAGAAGAAAACAGCTGGGCTAATTTGCAGGGAGGTGAGGAGAAATTCCTTTGTTACAGTAATGGGGTGGTGGGAGGGACCAGGGAGAGGCAGGCACAGGCAAGTGTTCGGGGTGGGGGTGGGAAAATGTTCCATGCCTCTGTGATGGCTGCTGTTTCCTCCATGAAGTGGTAGAAAGGTCATCTGCTGAGAGTGGCAGGAGGTAAGGGACAGTGGTTTGCAGGAGTGGAGAAGGTCTGGGAAGGCATCATAGGGCGGGAGGGTACGTGCTGAACCTCGGAACGTTGTAGGGTTGCTGGCAGAGTGGAGGGTGGCAGATAATCCAATCGGAACCCAGATCAGATTTGTGCTCAGCAGAGTTGAACTTTTTAGGAAAAGCCCAGACAGCTTCCGTGCCTGGTCTTCTAACACTCCCTTGTTCCCAGGCTGCAGGGGGGTGAATGGTGGCCTCCAAAACAGGTTGACCCCCTGGGATCCGTGAATGTGCCCTTATTTGGAAAAAAGGGTGTTTACAGATGTAATCAATTTAAGGATCTTGAGATGAGATCGTCCTGGACTATCTGATTGGGCTCTAAATCTAGTGACAAGTGACCTTATGAGACGCACAGAAGAGAGACACGGGAACTAGTGGCACATTCTTGTGAAGATGGAGGCAGAGGTTGAAGTGATGCAGCCGCAAGCCAAGGGACGCCTGGAGCCACTTCCAGAAGCTGGAAGAGGCAAAGAAAGATCCTCCCAAGAGGCTTTGTGGGGAGCAAGGCCCTGCCTTGCAGACTTTGAGCCTCCAGGACTGTGAAAGAATAAATTTGTGTTGTTTAAGCTGCTAAATCTGTGTTACCTATGGCAACTTCAGGAAATGGATACACAGACCTTTCCACAAGCCCCTCTCCTCCAGCTTGGGGAGCATCTTCCTGCTCCCTGTCCCTGCCCTTGGGGTCATCTTCCAGCCCCTGGTCACACCTCCTTTGGAAGAAGATGTGGATTGTGGCACCAGCTGGACCCCCAAGCTCCCACTTCCCAACTATGTGACCTTGGGCAAATTCAAATGCAACGGAGACAAAATAGCTGCTGCTGTCTCCCGAGACAGTCAGAGCCGCTGCAGCGTCACTTCTCCCTAAAGCTGGTGTGCAATTTTCGGTCTGAATTCCCAAGCTGCTCCTACCTCTCCATTGCCGTTCTCCTTCCCGGGGCTGTCCTTCATCTCAGATGTGCTGGAGGGGTACTTTCTTGGGCCATCGTGGCTCTAGGTGCTCAGCACAACTTCCCTAGGATGGCACTATGTGTGTCTTTAGTGAGAGGGGCCTTTTAGAAACCACAGCATAGAGGACAGTAGATGGCCAGGCTCTCCAAGGAGATTGCTCAAGGGCAAGGCTGTTGTTCTTAGACAAAAGGGAGCAGGAATGGAGGATTGCTCCTTCACTTCCTTTTTCTTTCCAACTCTGGGACTCCTAAAACGCTCTCCCAGAGCCCTAAGGATGCTTCTTGCTTAGCTTTGCAAGTGTGGTTTAAATACTGGGCCCCAAAGCAAAAATTTCAGAGCTTCGCAGCTGGTGTTCCTGGCCGGGGTCACAGGTCTGCTGGAAGATTTGCCTCCTGAGGATGAGTGACCAGCTTGTCCCGATTTGCCTGAGACTGCCCAGGTTTCAGCCCTCAAAGCCCCACATCCAGGCAAACTGGGACAGTTGGGTGCCCTGAAGGCAGGTCTGTACGCTGTGCAAATACAATGTTTCCATGTGTGCTATGATGGGGGAGAGAAAAACCTGTCCTTAACCTTAACCTTCATCTTTTCTTAATTACAAAGGAAGCACATTTCTGTTGGAGAGTTTGTCCCTCCCTTTGTGACTTCATCCCTCCGCTCTGCCTCCTCACTAGGCTTCTGGAAGACAGCATTAGGACTATTTTCTCTCTCTAGAAAAAAGTTTTGCTTTTCTCATTATAATTATAATACATAATCACTGCAGACGTTTTAGACAACAAAGGAAACGTAAAGAAGGAAATTACATTCACCAATAATTCCACCAGCCACGGTGATGATGATAATGATGATGAAGAAGATGAAAATTACGCTACCTAGCATTTATTGACCGTTTGTTTTATGTGACTCTGTCCTAGGCTCCTTATGTATAATGATACATTTAATCTTCAAAATGACTCTTTTTTACAAGGTGAGGAAACTGAGGCATGGAGACTTTAAAGGAATTGCCCAAGGTTGCTGTTTGATTTTCAGTCCCATATTTTAAACTGCACACCAGGCCGGAAAACGGCAGGGAACCGTGCTGGGTCTCAGTCTTCAGCAGTTCCTAAACAATGCCCTGTCATAGCACTCCTCTGGGCTCCGCTCAAGTGTCCTAATGAAAAATGGATGGTCCTTGCCCCCAACTCACAGAGACAGTTGAGGGCAAGCGAACAGCCCCTTTTTCTCTCGTTCAGTTTTACTCCCAACTTCCATTTTTTTTCCCTAAATCTTTGCAGTTGTGGTCACATTTATAAGCTTTAATGTGACATTAAATGGTATCTAATTTGACACCAAATCGTATGGCTGGCAGTTCTAGGTTTCATAAAACTGTGTTTCATGGGGTTCTGCAGAGAGCCTGCTGACTTCCCATCCCCCGACCCCAGTGTCCCCCGCAGAGCCTGGAGAGTCCCCTGCCACTCCCCCACTCCTGCCGGGCCACCCCACCACCTGCCCGCAGGGCATGAATGAGGCCTGTCCGCCTCCCAGCAGAGTTATGGAGGCCCACGGGCTGCCGGTTGCCTAAGGAACCGGCCCAGACGCCTCTCATCCCTTGGGCTGTCCTCACTCCCAAGTCCCTGCGGCCCCCACTTGAGATTCTTTGTCCCTCCCCTGGACACCCCAGGCCACAGGCCGAGGTTAAGATCTTGCCCCTCGTTTTGTTGTTCTTAGTGGGCACCGCCCTCTGGGCCCCCTCCCTGGCCCAGATGACAGCACTTAGTGACCTTTCACACGAGCACTTCAGGCCTTTGTGTGGAGCAATTGGTCTTCCTGCTCTTTCTGTGAGAGGACACAGATGACGGCAGGACAACTGTCAGCCTGCCTGGACGCAGAGGGGGCGACGAGCTGGCAGGAAAGCCCAGGCTCCAAGTGGCAGCCGTCACCGCACCTCGGGAAGGGGGCAGTGAGAGCAAGCCGGGATCACGGTCCCCTCATGCCGGACTCGGGATGACCAGTCCTGCCGCGGAGCGAGTGTGTGCACGTGCTTGCGAGCGGCATCCTCCCCCATCGCCAGGCAGGAGCCCTGCATTGACTGTCGCCTGCCTCTTGCCAGAGGACGGCATTTTCCCAAGGGGACTGGTGCCCACCTGTCGCGCGCCCCTCGCCAGCAAGGACCACGCAACACTTGGAGTTCTTCTGTTGTGCTTTATTGGGGTTCCCTCTTACTCTTACATTCTGCGGAAGACCCAGCGCGGCGGGGAGCAGGCACTAATATACACTCACACAAACAGGAAGCAGCAGGGATAGGCCAGCCAAGGCAGCCAAGGACTGGATAGGGCCACGTACTGAGACACCCTCACGCCCCTCTGGCGCGCAAGCACACTCAGATGTTTACCACTAAGCTGCACCCGGAACTAGGCGCCATCTTGTAATGGCGGAACACCGCGCCCCACACCCACCTTTGCAGAGTGACTCGGGTCTGCTCCTAGTCGTGATTTGACTATGTGACTCCAAGAGGAAGCCATCTCATCTCTTAGATGGTCTCAGCTGCATAGTTTTCCTTATCCCAGGTCTTTTTGGAAGGAAATACGAAATATTTTCAGCTCCCTGGAGAAGACCCCTTTGCATAATCCAGACTGCAATCAATATTGACTATGGTGCTACGACTAACCATATTGCTCCTACTATTATTATAACTGTCCCTAGGATTTCTCAGAGCACTCTATTTCCTGATGCACTAATGGAATACTAAAATAAAAACAGAAGAAATGAAATAATATAGCCCATATGCTCCCAGCTACATAAAAAATAAAAAATAAAAGTATATGTTCTAATGATACATGCATAGAATCAACAAGTGGAAGGAAACACTTCTCAGCGTTAACAACGGTTATCTCTGGGAGGTGGGATTGCACATGATACATAGTTTTTCTATTTCAGCATGGGCTTGAATTTATCAAGAACCTGCATGTCTTTTGTAATCAGAGAGAAACACTAAATCTTTTTTAAATATGTTCATCTGTATTCTGTGTGAGTGCTAAAGACCCGAAAAATGTTCTCTATTCCTATTCTATTTGTCTGAAAATTAGGCAATTGCCACTTTTCCGGAAGCCCACGGTGGGTTATTTGTGAGGGAGAATCTTCCCTGACATCACATCCACCTGCAAAAAGGGCGGAGAGAGGAACTGGAGTTGGCTGTCCTTCTACCTGAGGTGATCAAAGGAAGAGATGGCATATTTTCTGTGCCTTATCCTGCCTTGCAACAATCTAGCAAGGCTGTTTTGGTTTGCCAATATTCTTCTTTCTGATTTGGTGCTAAGAGAATGGGCAGCATAAGTCCCCATGTAAGTGTAGACTATGTAATTTCGTGTAGTTGTCATTCACCCCCTTCCGGCTTGGTCCAACTGCACCATCACCAGGACAACACCTTTGCCCAAAGCTGCCCGGAGAAGCGCATGGTAAAGTCACGTGCAGAGCTCTGGTTAACATCGGCTTTGCACTCCTGGTAGGTAAGATACCTTGGCCCTTCTGCTGTTGCAGGCAACCCTCAGAAACCTGTCATGCATTTTGTTCATCTCATCTTGTACGTTCTCCTTAGTCTCTTAAGACAGCAGTTAAAAACTTGCAATTAACTGGAACCAAAAAGTCTGGTTTTAAGGGTCATAATAGCTGGGCATAGTGGATTATGACTGTAATCCCAGCCACTCAAGAAGCTGAGGTGGGAGGATCCCTTGAGGCCAAGAGTTTGAGAGCAGCCTGGGCAACACCGTGAGACTCCATTTCTAAAAAAGTGAAAAAAATTAGTTGGGTGTGGTGGTGCGTTCCTATAGTCCAAGCCACTGGGTAGGCTAAGGCAGGAGGATCACTTGAGCCCAGGAGTTCAAGGTTACAGTGAGCTATGATCATGCTACTGTACTCCAGCCTGGACATCAGAGCATGACCCCATCTCTGAAAAAGAAAAAAAAAGGTCATAGTGAAACAGTGCAAGCCTGGAAGGCTACCACTGAGGAATATTTTTTCTTGGTTACATTTGATGTTGGGCAATTTACCAAGGTGCCCAGACACTCCAGCTTGTCCGACCTCAGAGCCTATGTTCACACCACTTACTTAGCCAGTCACTCGAAGAGGGCCACATGCAGGTGCAAGTCAGCTTTGGCAGAGAACTTACCCCACAGCTCCACTCTTCTTCACAGACTCTCTCGGCCTTTCCCCTAGATCTGCTTGGTTTGACATCAGATGGCAACAGATTTACAGGTGATCAACCTATTCTTTTCAAGGGGCAAATGAAACTCAGACAATCTCTGTCAACACAAAGAAGCAATGGAAAAGGAAAAATACATTCTCCTAAAGCTAAGTAGGACTTTGAAGACAGGCAAGTGGTGGAACCAGCAGTCCAGACAGCCAGGCTCGTGGGAACCGGGAAGACGCCCCTCTTGCAAAGGCCCAAAGCCCAAGGATTTGTGCGACCTTTTGCTCTGTTTTGGCCTCAGAAAAATCTCATCTTTTGCCTTTAAAGTCACTTCCAAAATGCTCACCAAATCCTCTCAAAAACATAATTCATTTTAAAAAATAAAATGGATTTTTTATTGCAAAAGTAATTCTTGTTAATTGTAAAAGAAATTAATAAGTACCATGAACAAAGTAAAAATCTGCCAAATCCCACCATTCAGAGATAAACACTATTAACATGTGGCCAACACTTTCCAAACATTTTTCTTCTCTCTTTCTCTCTCTCTCTCTCACATATACACACACAATTATATATACTTAAGATCATATTATACATGAATTCTATAAACTGCCGTGGGCCTCTTTCTCTAATTACCTGTCTAATCAACGAAAGCTCCAGATCCTGTTTTCAAATTATTTCAGATTCAGATTGTTGTAATGGCTACATAGTGTTTTATTGTAAATTCATAGCAAAATTTGCTAAACTCATCCCATAAGGGTGGACATTTTGGTTGATTCCTATTTGGTTTTAATACTAAAAGCAACTTTGTGATGAATGTCCTGATACATAAATCTTTAAGCCCTTATGCTGTGCCTATGGAAAATAAATTCTGGAAGGATTGCTGGCTCAGAGGGTAGGCTCATTAATAATTTATATAACATAGATAGTATATATAACATATAACGCACACATACTATATATGTTATTATAAAATTACATACATGTAATATAAATATATAACACTTGCAAGGGACTTTTATGAACCCAGAAGGTTTAGATGTATTCAGTCCTTGGGCGTTGAACAGAGGCAACCATGTCTTTTAGATAGTGTACCTAATTTTTTCATTCAAGCCATGGATATTTGAAATTCCCCAGACACCCACTAACAATAAGGGCCTCAACCCCTCTAAACCCTGCAACAGGCTTATATCAAACCTCTTATGAGAACTTTCTTTAAGGTTGGGAGCAGAGAAGGGAGCAAGCCTTCATTAACAAAGAAGGAAGGAGGGACGAACCGGCCTGCACTGGAAAACAACTAGGCTGCACTCCATGATGATAGCATATATCTAGACCTGAGGGGGGAAAAATGCCACATTTTGCAGGAGGTAAGTTTGGGTCTCAAGAGCTGAGTTCTTAAGTTGAAGGCAGATAAAAAAAAAATAGGACACTGGTTCACTCTAGGAAAGATTTTGTTTTGTTTTGTTTTGTTTTGTTTTGCTGTTGCTTCTTTTTCTTTCTGGTGCCAATCTGATTATGACTACTCTGTTCTAGTTGACCTTTTGAAGCTCTTTTCCCCCCATAATTTGGGAGAATTAAAAATTATAGCCTCCATGAATAAATATAACTCTTAGCTCCTTGTTATTAACTAAATGCAATCGGAGAATAAATACAGTGAGGGTTCACAAAAAAAAAAAAAAAAGTGAAGAATAGAAAATTGTTTAAGTGGCCAAAGAAACTTTATCCTATTGTGTTGCAGGCCAAGCTATACCAGCTATATGTAAATGTAAGCAGTGGCCTGTGTTCATGTGTCCACTTTGAAGTTGCCATCTGAATTTAATTCTGCCTTTGTGATTAAATCAGGCCATTACGTTTAATCTCACTTAATAGTAAGAAACGGCCTTTGTTGTTTTCTATAGGCAACATATTCTGCCCCTAACATATACAGCTTGGTATTCACACTTTACTATTAATCCCCGATGGCTGGTAATTGCTTCATCTCCAAGCCCTCTGTCCAATTCACAAGGGGCTGATTGCAACTATTCTTCCCCTATACATTAATGCACTGTTTGGGTCTTGCTTCTTTGGCTCAGTGAACCCTATCAAGCTGTCCACATTTTCTGGGCATGTGGGTGTATTGTGAGATGTTAAATTAAATTCTGTGTTGACCCCCCTAAATGCCAGAATCTATTAGCCCCTGCAACTTAGCTGATTGACAAGTGGGACTACTTTTCCACTCAAAATCCTGCTATCAAAAACAACAACAACAACAGGCTGAATATTTTGTTTCTAGGCAGAGTCTGGGGTCTTCTTACTTTTTATTAACATGTTCATGGCCACGGCAGGACCAATTGCATTATCATTACGACGTTGTTTCATTAATCTTCCATTTGGCTGCTTCGTCATTTCTCTGGGAAAAATTATCAGACCCCCAGAGAAGCATCATTCATTGCTTTAAGGTTTGAAATTTATTAGCTTTTTGTTTTTTCCAAAAATGTTTTGGATGGTGAATTGTAGGGCTTTCTACGATTTTTATCTGTGACATAACTTGCTCAGGCATAGAGATCTCAGAAGGCAAAATATCAGTTGGATGAACAGCATGATGTCTTTCCTTTTTGCACCTAAGGTAACAGATATGGTTAATTTTAAGGTTAAGCTTTACAAAGAAAAGAGGCTTTCCTTTCTCTTACCCATTCATTAGATGGGCAATAGTTACCAAGCTTTGCACTGTGTTAAATTAGGGATACTATCATTATCAATTTGACTTTGTGGTTCCGAAAGTATTATTAGCTGCTTGTGTATAATTCGTATTAACCACAATATAGTACCTAGAATTGGAACAACAGGCAGAGCACATACACAGCCATCTCCTGCCACCACTGGCTTAGCCCAGGCTTACGCGATTTCAGCCTCCCCGCTCTGTTGGTGCTTTTAGGAAATCAACATGGCTATTTTAATTTTATTTCTGATTTTGAAAGCAATTTCATAAAAGTAATTTTATTTTTATATATTATATAACTATAAAGTATATAATATATGTTTATATAGGTAATAATTGTATAAAAGTTATCTTACATTTGCCATAGAAAAAAATCATAAAAGTTTAGAAAAACTAAAGAAAAATAAAAATCATTCCAAATCCCACAGATACAGCTGCTGTTATAATTTTGGTGTGTTTTCTAGACATACTTTTCTTCTGTAATTTACATATGAATAGACTCATAACATATTAATATATAAAAATACACACATAGTATTTTTTTTGACATTTCCAAGGTGTTTTATTAAATTAAACATTAACTATTGAGGCACTGAGAAATGTGTGCCCTAGAGTTAATAAGTTCTCTTATTTTTAAAATAAATTTTTTATTTTAGAATAATTTTAGATTTACAGAAAAGTTGCAAAAATAGTATGGAGAGCTCCTAGCTACCCCTCACCCAGTTTTCTCTGCTATTAATATCTCACATAACCATGATATATTGGTCACAACTAAGAACCACACATAATTAAAAAAATACAATTAGGTGCATGTAGTTTCTTAATCTGCTTCTTTCACCATATAAATATTTTTCTATGTCATTAAATATTCCCATCATCATTTTTTTTAAAGAGGAAACTAAGATAATAAGTATGTCCGTCAAATGAGGTGGGTAACATTTTGATCGTGTCTAATCGGAAAGCTGCTTCCAGAAAAGCTCTAGTCCTGGGGGTGGAGGCAGAGATCCTGTGCTGAGGAGCTTTACCCAGGGACCCCCTGTCCCCAGCCAGGAATCTGCCTTGGTGTTCTGCAGGGTCTATCGGATGCCTTTAGGAGCATCAGCCAGGTGCCTGGTCCAGCCTCTACAAAGGAGATTCTGAGTGTGAACAAAAGGAGTCCAGCCGTTATTTCTAGCTTATCTTTTGAAAATTACAATAGAAATATATTCTTGCTATAAAAATTTTTAGAAAATATACATTGAAAACAAAAAGAAACAAGCAGAAAGCATACATACACAACCACCGAGATATAGCCACTGTCTACAGGCAGATGCGTGTGTAGAAACACACTGATTTATAATCCACTTTCTTACTTATACCATGATCATTTTCCTCTGACATTTAATCTTCTTATAAAACTTTCCCCCAGAGGCTGCATAGAAGTCTATCTTGTGACTTTATCATCATTATTTAACCCCGTCTCCCATTTTGGACATTTAGGTTGTTTCTAGCTTTTTCTTATTATAAAAGGTGCTGTGATTTTTTTCCCTATTACATTATTTTTTCCTTATTATAAAAAGTATAACTAAGTAACACGACTTATTATTTCCTCAGGAAAAATCCTCAAAGGTGGAATGAATGGGTTAGGTTGAGGTTCCCCAATTTGTGTCTTTCTTGATTGTTATTTTCCCAGAGCTCCAGAAAACAAAAACAAAACTCCGAGCGTCACTGTGTTTGGTGGGGCAGCCATTGTGCAAGTGCAGTTCTCAGAAGAAAATGCCCAACTTTCACCAGGGCTTTGGAAAACTGATTAGAGTTTCTGTTTAGTCAACCGTGTGGCTACCCAGGGGCCCCCGCGCGAGGAGATGGTGTGTACAAATGTGGGTGCTCAACACAAACACCGGCACCCCAAAGAGCCTCCCAGGATCTGGCCAAAAGGTGACAATAAAAACAAGGAGGAAAAAAAGAGGTGATCACCAATTGTCGTTTGGTGACTCAAAATCACATTGCTGCTGTGAGTTATCTCACATATTCAAAAGACATAAACAAGGGAAAAGCAGTTATAAGTCACATCAAACTATTCAGTTTCGCAAGCAGGACTGGGATTTGGCACCACAGAAATTACTGCTATTCTACGTGGGGCTCCAATTCCGGGAGAATTTTGAGCTTGAAGCTTGTGTGCGTTTATTAGAATTGAGTTTATCTGAATTATCTGTATGTGATGATTGAGTGAGAGTTTGTGATTTTAGTTTTAGTTTATGCTAAGTCAGATAGGGGATGAGACACATGATTTTTAAAAAAAGATTTCTAAAGCATTTTACCAGGTATAAAAGAAGAACTTTTTAAAAATTGTGCTGGAAAATAAAAGAAAGAAGCTAAAACTATCTTGTCCTCAGATATGTTTGTTCTAACATTGTGTTAATTAAAAAAAAAAAAAGTCTACCAGTTCTATAAAAGTCACAATCTGCAGCGACCACCCTCTATGCTGGGAGTAGATTTTAAGTGGATTAAATACTGCAAATTCTACAAAGTGATTTTTTTTTTAGCTTAGGCATGAAGTTACCTATCACCCCTAATTTCTGGGAAGAGGAATCTGAGCAGTAAATGTCTTAATGAAATGAAAACACGTGCCAAGAAAACAGAGATATGAACTACAAGTTTATAAAATACGAAGACTAGAACTTCCACGTGGGCCTATGGAACTGGCCCCTCCTGTGTTTGAAACGTAAGCACGCTCACATTGCCTTTGTGTTTTGCAGCCCTGGGTATTCCTAAGCAACACGCTAACATCATTCCTTTATTTCAGAGCATAAGCTTGGTAGCCAGAGGAGCTGCTGATATTGTGCTCTCAGCATTTAAATTCCATTATAGAAATTTCTTAGAGAGCTAGGAAAGAGTTTAATTTCTGGAATGATCTTGTTTTCTCTTTGAACACTTGATGGATCAGAGGAGTCAGATTAAGATCGAATGCTACTACCTGCCTCTAGTAAGCTCCGTTCCTCTTTCTCTTTCTCACCCATCCTCTGTCCCTCTCTCCTTCCCACATTTATCCAGGGTTTGCTCAGGGACACGGGAGCGTAGAAGGTGGAGTTGGATCTCATCCCTGTCATGCAGGAGTGTAAAGGAGATGGCAGTCGCCTCTGCCTGAGTGGCCAGAGAGGCGGAGGCAGGAAGCAGCACTTGAGCCACGTGTTCAGGATTTTATAGGACTGTGGCAGGTGGAGCGGCGGGGACACCATGGCTGATGGGATGGTGGAGGGGTGCATGGTGTGGCACCTAAGGGAAGAGTGGGGGCAGGGGCATTGCCTAAGGTGACTGCCATGGGGTTGGGAATTACGGTGTTTTTGGCACTTAATCCTGCAGGGATTTGGCTTATCAACCAGAGAAAGTTCTCGTCAGCATGCGACACACATGTCGGGCAGTGTATCTCCTTTCTGAGTTTCTCAGGCTTTCGATGGAAAATGAGAAAGTACCAACTAGGTGTATGTTAGTCACATATTTCACCCAAAGACTCTAACAAGACACATGGATGAAACCCTCCACTTCTACCACACTGAAGTTTATTTTGAACAGATAACCCCGCGTTATCCCTAGCCTGTTTATGTCATTGAAGTGACATTGCATAATCTAGTCTGCTTTGGTGGTATAAATAATATCTGCTTCCCTAAAGAAACAGTCCCTGGGCCCACAGGGAGGCTGGGGTGATCTCCTAGGACCTGTAAACTGGAACCCCAAGTGACAGCTTGAGATGGAACCAGAAAGGCTGCTGGCAGGCCGCTTCTTCCAACAGCCCGGCTATGGCCCTGCAGCGAGCTGCGGGAGAGGGGTGATCAGAATTTGGGGTAAACATGTGCGTATGTTTATGGGAACGCTGCACCCACCCACAGGCCAACTGCGAGCACCATGTGGACTTTAGAAAACCAAGAAAAGGATTTGAAGCCCATTGGGTTTTGAAGCGGAGGTATCTTTTACACCAGAGCTGCATCCGAAAACCAAAGCAATTTATTTCCAGGCCTCTTCTCTGTGGTCCCTGCAAGTCTCCATGTGAGACAGGAAGGCAGAATGAGGCTCCCAATCGAAAAAGGAGATAGTTGGAAAATAGAAATTTAAAAATTAATTTTTATATCCTCCCCCAACTTCCCTCCTTTTTCACCTCCTCTTTTAACCTATAACCCCTATGGAAAATGACCAGGAATGATTGAATTTGGGAGGGAAAAATAGCATGATGAGTGAGCATTTGAGCCCAGCACCGAGGCT